>VBVR01001523.1:0-29622 GCA_011638315.1 Tetramorium parvispinum | reverse complement strand
GATGTACACTGCCCGACAATAATTCGTTCCTATCGTTCTACGGACATAACATTTTAATCCCCAAAGTTGTCAGCAGATCAAAATATCGAATGTATGTACGATGCAATCGGCATTAGCGAATATAATTTTCGCAAAATAAATTCAGCGCCGTGACTATATTCCCATGTTTCCCTTGCCCCGCGAAAGGGGCCACGGAACGAATTATTGTCGGGCAGTGTACATTTTGAAAGTTATAAAAAATTCTTTGGATATATCTAAATGTTAAGAGAGAGAAAGAGAGAGAGAGAACAATCTGTTGAATATACAGTCTTTAAACACTTGTACTAAAAGTATAAAACTGTACACTCTGTAAGTAATTAAATTAAATGGTACATATATCTCAATAATTATAATTTAATTTGTTGATAAAACATCGCAGGTATGTTTCAGCAAGTTAATCGCCAATTGGCGGCTACTCGCAGCTTACAATTACAGTTCAATACTTAGATTGTCTGTGTATTGTGGAAAACGTGCACGAGGAAAACGGATCTGAGGAAAGCACCTGTAGATTCGACCTGTATTATACGACCCTGACGACTCGCCATTAAAAGTTGATCGGGAAACAGTTCGAAAGGGATCAGCGAAGAAATCAGCTGTCACGCATCTATCAACAGTGACACACCTCTATCAAACATAAAATTTCTTTACAGAGTCATTCTTCTAATTTTCTCTGTTTATCTCTTTCTTTCTCTGTCACCCTTTTGTTCCGCAGTTGTAGATTAAGGCTTCTTTACGTATATATACTTTTACCTCGGACGCATTGTAACACGGATGCGTAGTAAGGAAATTGACACATTTTAAATTATTACAGAGTAAAGATAGGGCGCACGCCTTTTCATGGCACGCTTGTTTTGCTTTTGATATATAAATTTCGTATTGTATATAGATACTCACTTGATATCTTAATTGACATTCTTCAAAAGTTTCCTATCTGGGTATAAAAGAAAAGCATTAGGGTCATCGCACATTAACAAAATTGTATAGCCGCGTAGCATCAATGCAATGATCTAAATCAATGAGCATCGAATATCAAGTCTTTATATTGATGTACGTTCAATGCTCATTGATCCATACAGTCTTAGGCTACACATTTACTATGCAATTTTGCGTACAATGGTTTTAAGGAATCATTCCTGCTTAGAGAATACATTAAAAAAGATTCTTTCCATTTTAATTCAATGCCAATAAATTCATTTCGATTTGGAACGGATTGATTGAGAAACTCGAAACATTAAAATTAATAACATTAAGATATAATACAAGTAATGTATTTAATGCAGCTTGCGTGCGTGTGTATCTTTATTAGATTTTATTTTTTATCATTTATTAGGTATTTCAGAAGCGAGCCAAGTTCTATCGTTATGTAAGCAAGTTCAGCAAACATTTTTTATCGTCTTCTCAGTATGAATTTGATAAGCTTTAACTGTACCTAAAGCATGTGTATAATATAGATCAGGCTTATCCAACACTTTGCTCAAAGTAGACACTTGTACCTATCTATATATACATATATCTCCTAGAGCGAGACAGAGAGAAAACAAAAAAAATGCATAAAATAATTTCAAAGTATTTTATAAAATGATATCAAATAATTTTTACAAGTAGAAGAGTATCATTTTAATAAAAAACATATACCTATAAAGCCTTTTTGTCTCAATCATTTTAAACTATAACCGCCTTAGGTGCTTATATTGATTTTCAGCTATAGCCTTCTTCTCAAAATGAGGATCCACAAAATTAAATCTCGAAGAAGAATGTATGAAAATTCTACTGGTAATGTGGATCTTACCAAGTTCTAATTGTGTAAATTTCGACAGGGACAATCGCCCAGTAAACACAATGTAACAGTAATATAACGTCGATGTAAAAATTTCCTACTTAATAATATAACTGTTATATACAAGACATGTTACATTATAGTTGTATTGTTGAGTGGGAAATTATAATATTAATGTTACATTATTGTTACTTTGTGTTTACTGGGCATTATATTATGTTATAAATGAAGGCTTCCCAATCTCGTAAGCTCGTCAAGAGGGTCATATTAAAATGTTTACAACGATCGAAGGATCGGATAAATTTTATTTAAAAAGAAATCACGTGAAGACAAAATATCTCCATTTCAAAATTCTTTTATATTATAACATTGAAATTTTTCGACGGATAAAACTTAATTTGGAGATCCACAGATCAGAGTACGAGACACTCGTATTTTTTTAAAAGAATTCAATTTCGCATTTAAGAGACGCAATGCTCTGAAAAATTAACTCTTTCCGCGAGCAAACACTCGCTAAAATGTTGAGAGATGCGAAAGAAATATTTTAAACAATACAAAGAGAGAGAGAGAGAGAGAGGGAGAGAGGGAGAAAAGGACCAATAATCTCTCGTTTTAGTTGGTTCTTTTAAGGCGCGTTACGTTGCATCGCGCACATAACAGATCGCGCGCGCGCAAGGCCGCTTCCGGGAAAGTGCAAATGGATTTTTAAATCGCGACGCGCAGCGCGATTCAACATGGTGGCGATCAGCTGTCTTCTGTCACGATGACGTTCGCGAGGACGAGCGATTAAATTAATTAGTCCGATCGGTGCGGCGTGCACGCGTTGCGGTTGATCGCGATCGTCGGAGCCGGGGGCCGCGCGTCGTGACACGTGTCGATTTCTCGTGCCGAGCTGACGCGAGGCGAGGCGAGGCGACGCTACGCGACGCGACGCGACGGGACGACGCAAGACGACGCGAGGCGACGCGACGCGACGCGCCTCGCCTGAAGTGAGCGGCGAGTGTAGCGCACAAAAGCAATATGGTGACCGTCAGAGGATAGTCGTGAGCGCACACGGGGGATGTTTAATAATATTTATCGTAGTCGGCAACGTGCGTCGGTGAGCGCGAGTGATGAACTTGACGTGACCGGGGGCCTCTCGCTAGGCTAAACAATCCGGCCACCATGTGCGATGTGTGCGTCGATTTTCACGATCTTCTGCTCGCCTGTAAGTGGATATCGCTCCCGCACAGTAGCGTTCCCCCCCGTCGATTCTTAACCTAGCCGAGCGGCTTTCGTTCCTCGGCGAGGGCCAGCCAGGGCTCGCCGAGGGGAACGGCCGCGTTTGCAAGACCGCTGCATTCTCGCTTCTCGGGACTGCTTCCGCCCCCCCCCCGCGAGACGCCTCCGCTAGTCTAGAGCGGGGCTCTAGCGTCTTATAACCTTAATCGTCGGGTCGGAGAGCCTTTGCTTTTCTTTCGGGACCCCGAGGCTCATGTTTCTATATCCCGCAGCTTTTTCCTACGAAGATCAATCATCTTCGTGCAAACGTTACAGCGATTTTATTTCCCGTCTCTTCGGCGGCCACGCGACTTGATCGAAAATTCCCGATGTCACGTTGTTCGAAAACTTTCAGTTAGCGACACAATTGTCGGAAATCGGGAATCTAGAGATTTTATTTCAATTAATTCCTCGATTTGAGCAATATTCGCTGGCGTGAAACGTTTGTGATTTTTTAAAAAATTTACTTCACACATTTATGTCGCGCGACATCCAAGATTCCAAGTTGAGAAAAGGAATACGTGGTCTCGCAAACTCGAGTTTCTTTCGACTTGCCGTCTAGAAACTAACATTATTATTTTTCTAGATGATGAGCGGTCGTCGAAGGAGCAAGATGCGTTGGCGACGTTGTACGTAACGGATGTCGACACGACAATGCATTATGTTAATCAGTGGATGCAAAGGTACATTAATTTTGGTCCCTAATACTTCACCATCTTTTATATGCTCTTATTTGCTTGTTAATCCTTTTGCGACGCGATTAATATCTATTTCTATCAATCTAATTCTTAGAACAATAAAAAGATAAAAAAAATAAGTTAAATTAAGATTAATTTAATTTATCACGGCTGTAAACTAAACGAGAAGCTGCTCTTGCGCTGTAAGAATCCACACTCTTGGAGTCAAGCTCTTCCTCGTGTGCAGAAATTAAATTAATAATGTGTATTCAATTGCATCACACAAGTCAATTAACACGGTTATTTAGAAATATTTTAAATAAGAAGAAATCAGGAAAGAGTTATTTCAACAACTTTTCAAATTGTAACAAGAATGATGCCTACATATTCAGTGTTTCTACATATTTGTAACGAGTACTTCATAGAGAAAGGATTCAATTTTACAATTATCCTTGTACATATTGTTGCTTGAAACATTTAATCATACAATGATTATTTTTATAATATAATCTCTTTCTTTTTCTAGACAATGTATGTGCTGTTATCGCGAAATTAAAAATTTTGATCGATTTATAAGGCTAACTCAGAGCATCGTACTCTGTACGTTACAACAGTTGCAAGCTATACAGCAAAATGAACAACAGGGAGATGTCGCTAAGGAGACGCCTAAGGATGGGAAGGATGAGGAAGAGAGAAGTAATAAGCGAAAATCTAGCGAGAGCGCGGATCACGCACAAGTGGGAGTTCAGGCGAAACAGATTTGGTCTCAGCACGATAAGGAAAAATTGTTTCTCCTTCTTTCGAAAATTTTTTTACTCAACTTCCCTCTCTACATCGCTATGAAGCACGGCGGGGTGATTAATCCTTTAGCTCCTGTCAAGGTAAAACTTTTTACAGCAGTTTATTACTCGTTTACATTCTAGATTTCGAGCGATCACATTGATTGCTTTGTATCTAATAGGACGAAGGTGGTTACTGCGAGCCGCACGACCCCGAAGTACCGGCGCCTTTGATCCGAGCGGTATCTATATTTTGCCATCAAGGAGGCTTTAATTTGGTGTCTGCTTGTTTCGACATGGAAAACACTTTGCCCGTTACTCTTGCGCATTCTATGGTCGCGGTCATTTGTAATCTGAAACTTTGGTTAAACTACGCCAGTGTCATTCAACTGTTTATACCATTACGCAGTCGCGTCATGAAGTACATGTGCCGTTTAGAGGACAAGGAATTGCGTACTCCAGCTGTTAGGACCATGGCAGGTATGTTTTCGAAGCTAAAAGGTCACATACGTGCCCTATATTGTCGATTCGTATTTGTAAAGATACAAACTGATTCTTTATTTCTACTTGAACGCACTCATGTTTCTTTTTTTTTGTATGTTGTGCTTAGATTTCATGTGGAGCGCGGTGAAGGATCCGATAGACTCTGTATTACCAAGTTTCGATCGTGATGGACTCGATTTGGCATTTAAATATTTTACTAGTACAACTCTAACTATGAGGCTAGCTGGCGTAGCTCAAATAAACGCTCACATTACCGCGTCTAATGAGCTCTGCAATAGCGAGACCGTTGCCGAAGTCGAACAAGTGGGACACGCGCTTGCCGCGTGGCTAACCGAAAACAACATCATAGCTCATATATTCGGACCAAACTTACATGTAGAAGTTATTAAACAGAGTCACATCATATTAAGTTTTTTGGCTATGGAAGGTAGAATTACACCCTCGGACATGGACACCATGTGGCAAGCGGCACAGTTGAAGCATTGCGGCCGTCCAGTTTACGATCTATTGGCGCCTTTGGTCAAACATCTGGCTCCTACTCCCGTACTTCACTTGTACTCTTTGCTAGGCAAATTGGAACCCAAGGATCATACCGAGCAGAGTTTGTTTTTAGCGTCGGCTTTAATCAAGTTTATCTGGACATCCGGCCGCTCGGCTTACCCAAGAGGTTTAGTAATGAAGAACAGAGATATCTTGAGGAGTGGCGGCAGTGGAGTCGGTGGAAGTAGCAGCAGCGATCCAAGTGGCATGGACGGTAGCAGCCCGGAGGATGATGAAGAGGAACCAAGTCCAACGCTATCCGATGGACCGTCACCTAGAAAGCAACCTAGAGGCTACAGCAGCGATGGAGAAGGTATGTTAAGCTCGTTAAAAAATCTCGTTAAATGAAATTTTGGACTCTTTGTGTACATTTTGTTTGTATGTAACATGCTTGTTATACATTATGTTGCAGGACATTATAAAGGAAAGAATTTGACAACCAGCACCATCGAATCAAGTCTTAATGATATCGAGGGTCTGAATTCTGACAAGTTTGAATGTAACAGAGAATTGGCCAAGGACTCGTCGACAAATGTAATTCGAGACGAAATAAAAAGCAAGCAGAGTGGATCTGACGCTGAAGCGGACACGGAGAAGTCTAATACGGAGGAAATGTTCGTACATGAGAAGAAAAAGCGAAAAATTTTGCGCAAGCGAAAGAGACCGCAGAAGCGCTCTTCAAGTGCTGTAGAAAAAACTTTGGAAGATATTGTTGGTCAAGATGTCAACGTAAAGTCGAAAGATCTGCTTGTAGACGGTAAAACCAGAACTGAAGACACGCTAAACAGTAGTATAGACGCTTTGGCTTCCCTGGACGAGCCGAAGAGTGTCGATGCGTTGGATCGCGTTAAGCAACAAGCAATGGCTTTAGATCCAAACAACGAACAACAAGTCCCAACCACGGCGACTCTGTTGAGACGCAACAAAAATAAATACATGTCTATAGTAGGATATAGCAGCGTGGATCGAGCAGCCGATTCGGCAGACAGTTCGCACGATGAGGACGACAGTGATGTGGCGGGAGTGCTCGCTGCCGCGGATGGCCCCGGTGCGGTGATATCCGAGCTTGCTGGATTGGTGCATGCGTCTGGCCCGACATTTTTGCCTTCGGGATTGGACGAGATGCTTTCGGATGAAGAGGGCTCGTACAGTAGCAGAATATCCAACAAAAGCGAAAAAAATATGGCCGACTTTGACGGCGAGGAGAGCGGTTGCGAAGAGGAATTAGCTCAATTAGCTGCGCGCCATCTAACTGCTATCCAAATGCAAGCATATCACCCTCATCATTCGCACTCGGCCATGACGATTAGAAGATCAGTCTGTCAGCAATCGCAAGTGCGAACCGCTCGGCAAACGGCCACGAGGTTGAGCTCGCAGTTTAATTTGGACACAGTTTGTAAGCCGGGTAACACGTTGTTGTGGGATCTTCTTCAAGACGACAAGATAGGTCAGTTGGGGGAAGGCCTGGCCTTGGAAGCGGAAAAGGCGTTATGCAATCTTCTGTGTTTCAATGTCGAACGCTTGATCCCGATGAAGTTTATAGAAGGCTGCTTGGAGAACTTGGCGATCAATCGCTCCGTGGTTGTGTCTCTAAGACTATTGCCGAAATTGCTCGCGAGCTTCCAACAATTCGGTGCAATGGACGCGCACACGATTACGACCTGGGCTGACCGTGAGCGTGGCATGATGAAACATTTCTTCAACAATCTGAAAACTTACACCAGCACAGGACCGAAGAGCAATTTATATTCACATCAAACGGAGATACAAGTTAGATTACAATTTCTGTCATCAATCTTCTCGCCGCTGGGCTCACCCGATTGTTTTCGCTTGAATCTCGAACAAGTGGATATATTGTGGCAATGCTTATCGCAGGATCCGGTCTGCGCGGATGAACTCTTCAGTTGGTTGCTCAGCCAAGCAAAGTCTACTGAACAGCATGCTTTAGGAATGGACACGTTGAAACATTTGTGTATGCGCAAATTACCGAGTCTACCGCCGGAAACTATCAGTATGACAGGCCTGAATCTGTTTCAACAATTGTGCAACTTGGCACGTCTGGCCGCAGCGCACATGGATAGGCCGCTCAGGGATATAGATTCAGTTGGCATGGACTTTCTGTGGCGGATCGCCCTGAAAGCAAAAAGCACGGATGTCAGTATGGCAGCTATACAATATCTCAACGGCTACTACATGTCACGGCAGCTGACGCAGGAAGCGGAATTTGTATCCCAGTGCATGACACATCTCGCTGCGGCCAGCGCCGATCTCGAGACTAGCGAGGAAGCTAGCCTACGTTGCATACAGCGCGCTTTGCTTCTGTTGAGGACGCATTTGGAAGCCTTCCGGAAACGTTACGCCTATCACTTGCGTCGCTGGGTGCTGGAGGGCAGAAGTGCCGCCAGCCACGTAGCGATGAACACGTCTGAGAAAGGCCAGCAATTAAGGATCTTTGTACAGCCCGCTGGTATACCGGAGAAGACGAGTTTTACTCTTCTCAATACCGACTATGTTGCGGATTTGCGAGCTGAAGTCGCCAAATGGTGGGACGACACGCAGAACGCTCAAGAGAAATCGGCGGTTTCTGCGAATGCTGCACAAAACGGTGGATCGGTCTTAGGATCGTTGCTTACCGACGGCCCCATCAGGATGATTACTCAAGGTCAGGAATTGACTATCGAGTACGACGAGAAGACGTTGCAGGAGATGGGCTTTAAGGATGGACAATTGGTATTTATCTCACCCGGCGCCAGTAGAGGTAACGGCGGCCGTTGCAGCAAACGAGACATGGATTCGCCTTCGTTGTTACCGCCCCCGCCTAGAGAATCCTTGCCTACTTTGCTGTTACTTCGACCACAGTATTTCGAGCAGCTGTTTACGCTTATGAGAACGCTCAGCGCTATGAGAACGACCGTGAAGGGAGGCCAAGAAATTCCTCATACAAAGGCACAAGTACTCTCGAGAAGAGTCTGGGATACGCTCACCTTGCTACCGACAAGTCCAACTCTGTTGCGAGGTTTCCAAAAGCTCGGCGAGACTTCTCTGCAGGAGTTGCTTGATCCAGCGAGTCCGCAAAAGCTAATGTATTCGCTTTATATAGTCGAGTCTCTGAGTCGGCGAGGTGCGACAAATCAGCCGTCGCTGAGTAATCCCACCGTATCGACAACGGCGCACGAAGGCGGCGGCGATGCGGATGACAATCATGACGATAAGGAAAAAGATGTAGCGTGGTCCAGTCTGTTTGTGCAATACGGTGGTCTCCGCTATCTTTTCGACATCTTTATGTCGGGTTGCTTGGAACAGGGAGATGGCAGTGAGTGGCAGCAGGATTGTCTCGCCAGTCTGTTGAAACAACTTTGTCACCTCGGCGTCGTAAAGGAAGAGAAAAAGCGTAACAAGGCGGACAAACCGTTGCTCGTGCCCAGGTTGAGCGAAGCGATGTTGAGAATGATGAATGTCGACACGGTGATGCCAAGGATAACGAGTATTCTAAACGATGCTTCGCTACCGCTCGATCCGAATCACTACAAGACGGGACTCTTTGGCCGATCCCAAGTGATACACTATGCCATGGCGCTGTTAGTCTGTTGGGTACACAGCGATCCGGCAGTCAGACAGTACCTGTTCTCGTCGTCTGAGCCGTTTGGAAAAACGTGGCTGCGCAGACTGATATTGGAGGATCCTGAACCGGCAGTGAGACGCGAGGTATGCACGGCTCTATACAGACTATGCTTGGGCAGCACTGGCGCGGAAGACGATAGCTCCGATCAGATGCCAGGACTAATCGTCCCCATGTTAAACACCCTGCTGGAACATCTCGTGATCGCCGAAGCTATGCAACCTTCTCATCGTAAGCCAGATCTACCGCTGCACCTGCACACCGTTTTGGATGAAGGAAAGGAGCCGTACGGACCTGCCTGTAAAGATTATTTTTGGTTGGTGTGTCGTCTTGTGGATTCTCTTCCAGACGAGGCAATCCGGGAAAGTTCGGCGGATGACACTTCCGGCACGACGGTCGATCTGGAGGCGTTGGCCATTCGAGTGATCGACTCTGTACTTAATAGAGAGCATCTTGAGACACGACATAACACGGTGGAGGATGACGCTCTGGTCGGATTGATCAATCTCACGTGTAACATAATGACGCACAATCCACCCTGTAAGCAGGGCAAGATCGGTCAAAATTTATTAGATCAGGTATTTGATTTTCTGTTTGCCTTGCCCAGTCCGCGAAGCAAGCACGTACCCAAGTGTAAGAGCCAAGCATCCAGATCGGCAGCTTTCGATCTCCTAGTCGAGTTGGTGAAATCTGCGCCCGACAATTACAGAATGTTACACGAGAAGCTGCTCGCCCAGCACCGTCCCGGACCGCACTCCCCATATCCGTGGGACTACTGGCCGCACGAAGACGGACGTTCAGATTGCGGCTACGTGGGTCTGACGAATCTGGGCGCGACATGTTACATGGCTAGTTGTATGCAGCATTTGTATATGATGCCACAGGCGCGCGTTTCTATCCTGGGCGCCGATTGCAGTCGTGCGAATAAGCATCAGTTGACCTTGCGGGAGCTGCAGAGAATGTTCGCTTACTTGTTGGAATCGGAGAGAAAAGCGTACAATCCGAGAAGCTTTTGTCGCGTGTACACGATGAACCACGAACCGCTCAACACCGGTGAGCAGAAAGACATGGCCGAATTTTTCATCGACCTTGTTTCCAAGCTGGAGGAAATGACGTCCGACCTAAAGACTCTGGTCAAGACGCTGTTCTGCGGCGTGATATCCAACAACGTCGTGTCGCTTGATTGCGAGCACGTTAGCAGGACTTTGGAGGAGTTTTATACCGTCCGATGCCAAGTGGCAGATATGCGAAATCTCTATGAGAGCTTGGACGAGGTCACGGTCAAGGATACGCTGGAGGGCGACAACATGTACACGTGTTCGCAATGCGGCAAGAAGGCGCGTGCTGAGAAGCGAGCCTGCTTCAAGAAGCTGCCGCACATATTGTGTTTCAACACGATGCGCTATACTTTCAACATGGGTACCATGCTGAAGGAGAAGGTCAACACGCACTTTAGTTTTCCGCTCCGACTGGACATGTCTGGTTACGTTGAGAAGAAGCTCATGCCCCAGCACTATCAGGACGAGAAGAAGGCAGCGTCCGAGAAGAGGAAATCCGAGAACGATGGACATTCCAGGTTGGACGACGTAGTCCAAGGGGAAGAGGAACATTATCAGTATGATTTGATCGGTGTGACCGTTCACACCGGGACGGCGGATGGTGGGCATTATTACAGTTTCATCCGGGATCGCACGTCTCCCAACAAGGACAAGTGGTTCCTGTTCAATGACGCAGAGGTCAAGCCGTTCGATCCGAATCAGATCGCGGCCGAATGTTTCGGCGGTGAGATGACCAGTAAGACGTACGATTCGGTGACAGACAAATTCATGGACTTTAGCTTCGAGAAGACCAACTCGGCGTACATGTTGTTTTACGAATGGTGCGCCGATCCCGGCGAGCAAATGAAAGAGGAAGAGGCGACTGTCTCGAGTCCAGCCACCGACAATACCGACGGTAATACTGGACGTTCTTCGTCGTCTTCTTCGCTGGTGCGCAACAATATGAACAAATTGCCACCGCTGGAACTCAACAAGGAGCTCGAGGACTGGATTTGGCAGGACAACATGCACTTTCTGCAAGACAAGAATATATTCGAACACACGTATTTCGGGTTCATGTGGCAAGTATGTGGCTACATCCCGCAGACGTTGCTCTCCGTGCAGTCGGATATCACGGAAATGTCCGCGGAGTTGTCCACATCCTTCTTCATGGAGACGTTCATACATGCCAAGGAGAAGCCGACGATGGTGCAATGGGTGGAATTGTTGACGAAACAGTTTAACGGCTCGGTCGGCGCGTGTGCGAGATTTCTCGAGCGAATGGCTGGCGACTCGTGGTGGCCTATTCAGATTCTAGTCAAGTGCCCTAATCAGATGGTCAGGCAGATGTTTCAACGGCTATGCATTCATGTGATTCAAAGATTGCGCGCTACACAAGCACCCTTGTACCTTCTTTGCGACGAAGAGAACGACACGGTCAACACAGTCGGCACTCGATCCTGCGTCACACGTTTCGTCAGGATGTTGCTGTCACTCATGGAGCACGCCAAGCAGCACCTTAAGCATCTCACCGAGTACTTTAGCTTCTTGTACGAGTTTAGCAAAATGGGCGACGATGAGGCGGTTTTCCTAATCAGAGTGCAGGCCATCTCCACGATGGTCAACTTTTATCTCGGGCACAAGACGCACGAGTTCGTCGACGCGGTCAGCGAGGAGGAAGAAGAGGAGGAGATCGTGACCGTGCCTTCGGAGAAGCTCCGGCCCGCCTCGCTGGACAAGATGATCACGTTGATAGCGTACCTGGTCGAGCGCAGTAGAGGACAAGATCACAGATTGGCGTTGTCGCCGTCGGATCTAAGTGCCGTAGCGGGCGGCAAAGGCTTCCCCTTTCTGTATCAGCAGACGCGGGATGTCATAAATCTCACTCAAACGAGGAACTTGATTCAGTCGTTGTGCCGTTGGAACGACAGATTGGCGATACACGTCGTCACCATGATATTTCAGGCGATAATGAAGCACACTGACATGTGCCAGCCGTTCTTCAAGTTGTTAACACTGCTGACGGAGAGTTCGGGATTAAGCGGACTGCCCTGCATGACTCAACTGATTCTCGGTAGGGTCTGGGAAGCGGCGAGAGTCGCGCCGCACGGTGCGCTCGAGTGGCTGGCTCTCGCGGTCACGAGAAGCAAACTGGCGCACGCCTGGGTACTGCAGGAGCTCAACACGTGGCTGCAACACTACCTTCTCGAGCACTCCAATCAAAGGGTGCGCTCAGCTGCCGCTTTTCTATTGGTATCACTAGTCCCATCAACACATTTTAGACAAGGCTATCGTAGCGCTCATCGCCTCGGTTTAGGCTGCAACGCGTCCAGAGAACTTCAACTGTCGTCCGAAGCTACTTTGATATTGCATCAGATCTACACGGCACTCTTGAGATTGCTTCAGCCTGCGCGACATTACATCGACATACAAACTCACGGTACAATGAAGCTCACTGCCTACTTTGCATTGCTCACATACTGCGTAGTCTCCAAAACCGAAAAATTAATGGTGAGTAAATCGATCGACAATGACCTCGTTGTAGCTCTAGCAAGAGAGATAAATTTATATAATGTTGCTTTGTTTTGCAGTTCGGCCAATATCTTAACGATCTATGGACACTGTTCCATCCGAAACTTTCGGAACCAAGCATTCCGGTGCATCATAATAAGCAAGCGGTACTTTTGTTCTGGTATCACGTCTGCTCCGATTGTCCCGAGAACGTCGCTATGATACTTCACAATCCGCACATAACTAAAAATATAGCATTTAATTACATACTGTAAGCGTTACATTCTTCTTCTTACTTTCTTTCACGCTCTCTGCATTTGTTTGTATATCACGCAGCACGGTTGCATCAATTTTAAAACTTTTTATCATTTCTTCATAAGAATGTGTAATAATAGCGAGATATGGGAGACATAGATTTCCTTAACGATTGTAACTGAATGCAAAGAGTTGACCATTATCCAACAAAAAATGCCGTTTCTAATGTATGAATATTTCTTATTTTTAGAGCTGATCACGAAGACCAGGATGTTGTGTTGTTTAACAGAGTTATGCTACCCGCGTACTATGGTCTTTTGAGGCTCTGTTGTCAGCAGTCCCGTACTTTTACGAGACAGTTGGCCGCGCATCAAAATATTCAATGGGCTTTTAAAAACATCACTCCTCATCCTACTCAGTATTCGACTGTAAGCTTTTCTTAAATTTAAGCTTTGAGATGAGCATTATTCTTATTACATAGTATAAATTTTCGATTCATTAAGAGGAAGTTTTACTCCACTTTTCAATATGATTTAATTTCTTTTTTTCCCCCACACAGGCAGTGGATGAACTATTTAAATTGATGCAGTTGTTAGTCGCAAGACATCCTGATCAAACGGAACAGGAAGAAGCAGAGATCGCGTCGTTCAGAAGGGGCACCCTCTCCTCTTATTTACAAGGGCTCGACGGTCGTTCGTGTTGGGCAACTCTCATTTCTGCTTTTCGGTACGCTAAAATATCATCAACTATTTCAATAGAAGAGAATAATATATTTAAATATACACTTTTGAGACAAAAGGTATAAAATATACATAATACAAAAATGGAAAAAAACCGAGATGTAACGGTCATCTGTGTGCTCTTTTCTTCAGAATTCTCATCGAGTCGGATGACGATCGTTTGTACGTAGTCTACAACGGCGGCTTAAGCATGGCGCTCGAAGCGTTTCACATGCTACATATCATGTATCACGAAGCGACGGCGTGCCACGTTGCCGGCGATCTGGCCGAGTTGATCGCTATTATCGTCGAACTCGTGCGATGCGTTCGTACCGCGAGAGATGGACCGGACGCTAGAAATATTCTGGCCAATTGCAAGGAGTGGCCCGATGCCCTGCGTAAACTGGCGACGCTGTTGAACACGTATAATCCGCCGGACATGAGAAATCTGGCTATAGATCTTTTGAAAGAGCTCGTTATGCTCGTTCCTGCCGAAGCAATATTGATCCTAGCACCGTTGCTCTCACACTGCCACGCAGCTCTTCAGGAGTCCCATGCTGCTGTTCCACCCGGGCCGTATCTCCCGAGAAGATCCACTCCGCCCGGAAAGATGCCTACGAGGCCCGCCAGGCCGATGGTACAAATGGCGGTACCTCACTCCCAGCTGGAGGCGTCGAAGGGAGTAGACCCGGAGTACGACAGCGCTCTGCTTGAATTTTATTTACCTTATCACGAGCTGATAGACGTAATGTGCAGATTAGCGATTAATAACGATTGTATGACAGACTCGTTAGTGAATTTGAGCGCTATGCTTGGATTCGAAGGTGAGTGTACGCGCGAGTACGAGTGAGGTGCGATCGTGATGGTGAGATCCGATCGTGAGTCCTAACTCACGCAACTCTTACGCTTGCAGGTGTACCTTTGCACTTGGCTCTGTTCCCCAGGCTGTGGCTGGACGTGCACGCCGCTACGCACATCGATCGAAAGCACATAGCGTCTCTCCTTTGTTCTTCCTACACGGTGGACTACGTGGACGCCGTGCTGCTGGACGAGAGATCGTCGTTGGGAGTCCCAGCGATCCATGCCTTCCTCAAGACCTTTTTTCCGAAGCTGGCCAATCACGTGTTGACCGAGCAAACGTGTTTACTCATCGACAATCTGGTCAGCTCGCTGACGACGATGGTGGAAGCAGTGGACGTTGAGGCGTCGGCGCATAGATTGACCGGTGATTTGCGCGCCTTGGCTCTCGTTTATAGCAGTAGCACGAGACTGAAACCGCCCTCCAGCCTCCTACCGGCCCTAGAGACCCTGTTGTCGCGTACGCGGACTATTACAGTGAAGGAGAGCCGTGCGTCGCCGGAAATGGAAACGCCGTCCAAGAGACGGAAGTTGTGCAGCGACAGCGAGCCGGCTGACGGAGATCTGTGCGCGCCGATCAAGGACATCGACACGGAGAACAACATCTCCGAGACTGAGATGGACAAGGCGGACGCGGCAAACGATACGATGTCTTCCGATTCCGGGGACGACAAGGTCGCCGCCAGCGCCAGGCACAAGTCGGGCAACGTTCAGGCGGAGACCATCGCCACCAGCATCAGCGACGCTGTGTCGCCACCGAGTTTGGTCACCACCGCCAACAGTTGTACAAATCAGTTGCGTTGCTCCTTGACCAACGTCTCGTGGCTCGAGATGCTGGAGAAGACCATCGTCGATCTTCAGACGATCGTGCAAGTGCAAAGCAAGAGTAATTAATTAATCGCGCGTGACTGCAGTGGAACGCAGGCGGGGTGCTCTCTAGACAGCGTAATAACGTACGGAATTACTACGACCAATTCTACGATCTGTAACTGCATGTGATCCTTTACGCCGATAGAATTTAATTAACGGTGTGTCTTCTGCGCTCCTTCGAAATCGAACTTGGTACGATATATACGCATATACCGTGTATCGTATGTATGTACCTCGAAACCGCGACTTTACTTTCCAAATATAGGAGAATAAGATATTTTCGTTACTCGACACAAGTTACATGAACTCGGGGAGTCGCGTATCGCCGTATCTGGACTGAATGATTTTTTTCCCCCTCTTCATCTAAACGTTCGTTAGTGCTGTGAGATAGAATTACTCGTCTCTCCTGGCAGGAACACGCGGCGTGCATTTTACGTGCAATTACGTCGTAAACCATCCAGTATTCGGAAAGCGTAATTGTGTGGCTCTATTGAATCTTAGGAGTACTTTTAAACGCGCTACATCTCTCAGAAAACTTTGTTGATGCTGCTGATCATTTCGACGATTTCGCGCTATATACTTGTGTGTGTGCTGAAGGGAATCACAGGGTTTTAAGAAATTATTCAAATAAACAAATAAGAGGGTACGTTTGATGGCTGGTCGAAATTTCTTTAGATGCTCTTTGCTGACACGCTCGTTCTTTTGTTCATTTTAACGTCGTACAATACAAGATAGACATATACGTATAAAATCGCGATAAATCAGTATTCCATGAAATATCAGTTTTGGGCAGGAATGTCGTCTCTCGGCAACTGTGGTATATCGAAATTTTTACTTTAAACATTTTCTACAACTAATATTTTTTAAATTATCAAGCTATCTAAAATATGTTGCATTTTACGTGTCTCGTCCGATGTGTTTCTACTATTCTTTGTCAACATGGTTTCAGAGAAAATTACTCATTAAATTCTTGTTTGTCAATCTTTGAGCTGTTTTTTTTTGTTTTGATGCAAGAAATATTATTATTTATACGCGATTGATCGTACACATTAGGAAAGAGAGGAAAAAAGGGAGAGTTTAGCATACAATTAGTTTGAAACATAATGCAAAATTTAATCTATACCGAAGAAATCTATGATTTGTACGGAGAGCATTAGAAATTTAAGTTTTTAGCGAATTGATAACGTAGGATTATAACAGAGTTTGCTAGGGTATTTATTTATTTTTCGACACGGCGCCGATCCCGGTGGTAGGCGCGTGATGATATCGTGTCGTTTTCGCTTCGATCACTACTCGCGCCGTCTATTACTTGCTAATTATAAGTTGAGAATCGTCGCAGACGCAACCAATTGCTACTGTAATCGATTGCAACTTTTCTACGTCACTGGCTGGCTTTTTCGAAATCAAAGACATCTCACATCACGAATGAACAGTCAATCGTGAATCGCTTCCAATAAGTGCTAAACATTTAAGCTAACACATATCTATTTCCGGTTGAAAATACACTGCGGACACTTTCAGCACGTAGAGTTTTCATAATCGTCGAGCTTGCCGATTAAAATGGCACTAAGATAGCACCTCGTCTAACTATGGTTCCTGATTCATTGCGTTGGATTGCGACGGCAAGAGCGAGAAATTGTGTTAGTCGTATCATTCGACATCGTTGTAAAAATGATTTTATAAGAATGTACAAATATTTCCACAATCAGGAGAAATGTATAAATGAGTCAATAATTTATATAAACTGTTTTATATAAATTATTTATATAAACTGTTTATATAAACTATTTTTTTTTTTCATAAAAGGTCCAGCTACAAAGAACATTTTTCACATTTATTCATTTTCTCTACATGCTTGTATACTCCTTTATGATAAACAATAATTGAGGTCCTGGAAAGAAGAAATAGAAGAAATCGAGGTAAATTATTTTCCCCCCTTATCATAATTAATAGAATTTGCAGAATCGCTTTACGACAGTCCGGCACGGATTAACTGTAAAAATTCACGTTGGAACGAATTCCGCTCGACTTCTCTACTGTACATTATATTCGCAAGCTCCATCCACAGAGTACTTTATTTGTCTCGTTTAGTAGGATAGAAAAAAGATTGACGTAATTTCTCGCTTGTGGCGCTATGATTATCGTAATATCATACGTAATAGGATTGCAGCTGATCAGGATCGGTCAGGAAATTGAAAAAAAAGCTCACGGAGAAGGTATGCGGATACAGACACCCTGATTGACCGTTCGACCCGGCGTTATCAAGGCGAGGTACGATGAATCCCAGGTATTATCTCTCTATCTATTAGCATTGTGACAAAAATGATTTTAATGCTCTCGAGTTATATGGTGGATCAACTGTACTAATACAAATTAGTTTTCCAAGGATCAAAGTCTCGATTTAATATATGAGATAAGAGTTTATTACGACTTGAACTTTCAGATCAACTGGGGTTTCAAAACCTCGTCTCAAGAACTGTGTCCCCCTCCTCCTCCGTGCTACGTATTTTTGGCTTGGTAACGCCGGCGAGTTGACAAAAGAACCTTTCCCGCAACCTTACGAACGCTCTCGTTATCCAGATGTTCCGTAGACGACCCTGTGCATGCCGCTCATGACCGAAGACACGGACGCACGACGATCGGTAGGCAAACGCTTGTCCGCTTGACGCAATATATAACTATCTTAAATGTTGCTACATCTCGATGTACTTGTAACGGAAATGAAGAAGGAGGAATCGGAGGAATGTTGGCTCTCTTTCTCTCTTTCGAGCTCTCTCTTTTCTCTGTCTGTCTCTGCCTCCCTCCAGACGATACGACCATTTTTATCAATAATATATTCGATAATCGATCTAAATGTATCACATGTACGAATTCGTATGTGATGAGCTTTAGTCGTGGCACAAATCGTGTAATAAACATCATTTATTCTCTTTCTCTCTCTCTCTTTCTCTTTCTCTTAGTTACGCTCCTGTACGTTTCCTGCATTTAAGATTAAGCGTAAGGGAAAGGATGTAGCGCAAGCAGGATGAATGTATCACAGACTGATCTCCGATTGCGAATAAATTTCACAAATCGAACGTGTTATATGAGATTAATTCTTTGTAATAAAATCAATACGTCGAATCGAGCTTGACTAATGCATTTTAATTATCGCGTTGACGTGATGTGCGGTATGCAACGTTTCCACAGCTCTGCGAATATTTGTCAGCTCGGTGAACGCGCCGTTTCGTTTGTCTTTACAACATTCTAGATACATCTCTGTATTCGCATGCGCATAAATCCACGATAAATGCTCGGCGGACTTGGACATTTTGAGCTGAAAAATGTTATCAATTACACACAATTAGTGACATGTATAGAGTATCCCAAAATCACCGGGTATCTTTTTAGTGACGGATTCTTCGACAATTTGGATTCGAATCTTTTTTTTTATTTTTTTAACAAAAGCGAGACAATGTTTATTACAATTTTCTAGTTAGCATTACATGGGACGCTTTATAAAAAGCTAAATCTAAAAAAATTAATCACCTGAAAGTTCAAAGACTGCAACTTTTTTACTTACTCGGCTCAGAGTTTTCACGAATAGTCCGTCTTTTCAATCGCTCGACAACTTGAAAATTGTTGATACCTCGACATTGTCGCTAATTTAGAGATGTCTTCAAATTGACCAAAAAGATCTGTTATCGAGAGGATATTTGATGATTTTGAGACGTTTGTGTATATGTATACAGGATATTCCAGTTTAAATGTTACTAAAATACATCAAAGTGTATTTTAGGAACATTTATTCAATAACGCATTTTTTTTTTAAAGAGAAAAGTTTTAGTCAGAAGAGTCGTTTGGTTTCGAGAGAATCATAAAATGGTAGAAACCAAGCGACTTCTGCCTAAAACTTTTCTCTTAAAAAAGAGAAAAAAAAATGCGTTATTGATATATTTTAGTAACATTTAAAATGGAATATCCTGTATTTCAGAACCAGAAAATAGTAGAAACCGATCGACTTTCCTAAATACATTTTTTATCAATACATTGTGAATAGGCATTTAAGATGGAGTAGCCTGAATAAGAAAATTCGTCTAAATAAGAGCGGAATATAAGTCACGCGCTTTTCGCGATTCTGTCCATTTCTCTCTCCACGGAACTCTCACCGAAGTCGTCTCGCCAGATTTACACGCATCTACAAATTCATTTCCGTATTCATTATCTCATTAAAATGTATAGTTTTTCGAGCGATAAATAATAAAGAGTCTCTTCATTTTAAACATGAAATGTCTAATCTGCTATACACCCCACAGTAAAGATATAACACAGTTATATATTTTGTATAATTAAATGTAATATAGTAGTTGTAAGATGGGTGAATAGGGCGCGTTTCAGTCCTTGATGTCAGAAACTTCAACTAAACTTCAAAAGTTATGATATCACCTAAACTTCAAAAGTTCTTATGTGACTTTCCGTTGAAAATTGTATGTGGAATGTGGTCGGGACTTAAACTCTGGACCCTTCCATTAATAATTACTCGTGTTAGCACGGCATCCTAAGTGTAATATAATAGGTATAATAAAATATATTGCAATGCAAAATGTAACAAAATATAACAAGAATTGCTTATATGTACATATGTAGCTTATAAAATATCAAATGAAAATTATACGAACAAAGATTATACAAGAGAAAGAAAACCTATATGAACATATTTTATATACATAAACATAATCATATACAAAATATGTCCATATAAGTTTAATGTTTTCTACTGATGTATTTACCAGAAAAATAATAAGAATTAAAAGAATAATTTTTACATTTTTTTTTACAAAAAAGTGAAGTTTATGTATAATTATGTATTTAAATATAAAAAATTTTTTCTCAGGTTTTTACCTTAACATACAACGCACTGAATGCATTTTTCGTTTTTTTTTTCCTGGAAGATGATTATTGAAGAAGGAAAATTAATGAAAATTTTTTGCCATTTTTAAAGATCCTTTCTCAAGTACCATCTACAAAATAAGAAACTAAATTAAGATATGGAATAAAAGACAATTACAATATAGTAAAAATATAATCCTTGACGAAAATAAAATTCAAAGCCTAAGTCAAATGTAAGGGACGAAAATTGTAGAAGCGTGAACAAAACAATAGAACTTTTATCATTATCACATTCCCCTTACATTTGATTTACACTCTGATTTTTATTTTCGCTAGATTTCTTTCAATTCGATTTGAATATATACTACTAAGTATAATTAAAATATATTATTCGGGATGAACTAGGCTTATAATTTACATCACGTATATACTGCATCAGCATCGAGCATCGTGCATGCCATACTGTGCCGACTGTGCGCCGTGCGGTAACTGGTAATTGTCAATCGGCAGTATTTGAGATCCGCGTGAGCGTCGTAGGCTTTCCCTCTTGTTCCTCCTGAAAATATGCGTTTTCTCGCCGCTAAGATTCACAAGGACGTCCCGACAACCGTTTAAACGGCGTGAATGCCGCTTGTGAAAGCAACAAGTTATTATTATCGTTATTATATAGTCAATACCGCTCAAATACATATATAATAACGATGGAGAACACTCGGTCACCGATGGATAACCTCCTCAACATGCTGTCGGGCTTCAGCGCGGGCCAGGAGACGGCCCTGAAGCAAGGGCTCTACAACGCCGTCGCGCTCTTCTTCCTGTGCCTCGTCTCGGCGGCCGTCTACGGCCTCTACATTATTCTGAGTCCCTTCGTCAAGCCCTTGATATGGGCCCTGCTCTGCGGTTCCGTCCTCTTCCCGTTCAAGTGCTCGCTGGTCACGACGGTGCAGTCGTGGTTCGCCAAGGTCGAGGCGTCGCGGACCCCGCTGCTCGTCGACGTCGCCCTGCTGCCCGTCCACATATTCGACAACATCGCCGAGAGAGTTGGCTCCTTCCTCCGGGCGCACATCAAGAGCATCGCCTCGGCAGCGTTGCTGGTGTTGCTAGTCGCAGCCGCGTATCATTACACCCCTAACGTCATGACGTACCTCGTTTGGAGGATGTTTCAGCTCTTCACCTTCGTTACGGGATTCTTCATCATGATGTGCAACGTCTACATGGTAATTTATGTCCTTTAGACTGGAAGATAATCCTGATTGTGGCTCATCTGACTACTAGACTTGGACATGATTTTTTTATCCGTCTACGCTGTGTGTTTGAGTGAGCCACAAGTAGAATCATCCTCCAGTATAAACAGAGCATTAATCTCGCCAGGTCGTTTCCTCTATTTCTAGTCTAGTCATGAATATTCGAACGTCGACTCTTGCCTCTTTGAATGCTCAGTCGATTTCATCTTGCAGGTCCCTACCATCCTCGTTGGCTACCTGGTGGTTCTATACATTTACTGGACACCGTCCAACTCAGCTTGTTTCCGTTACGCCTCCTTCGTCATATGGTTCATCATCAGCATGTCGCTGTCGAGCATAGCCGGGCCTTACCGAGTCCTGGTCTTCATCGCTCTGCAAATCCTGTGCGCAATAGGATTTGTTTATCAAGTCATTCTGATTACGGACAGTCACGAGCTGAACGGCAGGCAATTGACGTTCTCGCAGGCGGCATGTCTCGCTTTAAACAACGATCTCTTGCCGAGCCCGCCAGAGGAGAAGTCAGCTTCGTCAGAAGGCGACGAGCGGGCGAAGGACTGTATTCCGGAAGGCGAGAGCGTGGACACGCCGATTCGCCCTCGAGATGACGCTGCGAGATCCGACGTCGATGCGACGAGGAGCGAAGGACTGCGTAGCGCGTCGAGACTCGGCGTGAAATCAATGTCCTTGGACACGGACGCCGGTGTGTCCTCCGCGCGTAGCGTATATTCTGCGACTCGCAGGAAATTACGCGACCGTTACATGCTCGGCAAGATAAGGGCCGATTTACGAATGTCTCTAGAAATGCAGGAGCACGAGATAGACACCGACAAGTACATGTATGGGGCGTTGTACTCCTGCGCCGGGATGCTCCTCTGGAAGCACAGATGGATCGCGCACGTTCTGATAATCCCGCTGGGATATTATGTCATCAAGCAGCTGGGCAACTATTTCGGCTTTTGGGAAATGATACTCGGGTACTGCGACTCGACGCGACGAACGCTCAAGTCGTGGTGCATGGAACGACATCAGGCGCTTGTACCCTCCAATATCAGAGGTCTCTACAAAATATCCATCATCGTGGACGAGAAGCTGAGAAACGTTCTCAAAGGGTCCGTCAATGCGGTAGCGACTATATCCGTGATACTAGGCTTGATCGTTTTCACCACTTGCGCGTCTATCTTCTTCACGATACAGGTACGCGACATACCGTTGTATTCGTTCCCAGCAAATACTAAAACATTACAGCAACATTGTCACAATATATGTATCACTATATCGTTACATAATTGAATGATAGTCGATTCTATCGTTAGTTTTATCTGTTAGATCTACGCGGAAGGCATGCATCTCATTCAAGTAACGGGTGAGATCCTGAATTCTACTTTGATGAACAATCCTGATATCGATTGGGTTCCGGAAAAGTGGGAAGAGTCCGTTAACAGTGTTTTAGATAACGCTTATACGTATGGACGAAGCGCTATATCGGATGGAGTGAGATTTACTTTGTTTACTTCTCCACTTTGCACTCGCAAACTCCAAGTTTGCTTACTTGCCAACTTGCTTAATTCAGATTCGAGGCCTCGTGAAAGATCTCGAACCGGCGAAAGCGGAGCAGATGGAGAAGAAGGTCTTGGAGCTCTGGGATCGTCTCTATCAGGCGTGGATGATGTCAAGTACGGATTCGCAACTCGTAGGTCCTACTGTAGATGTCATGTCTGCGTATACCGCTTGGGAGAGCCTCAAAGAAAGCTTCGGAAAAACGCCCCTACGTAAGTACTTTGCCTTGACAAGTTTTTTTAAGCTTTTTCACCAAAAATTATGTTGATTCTGTTACAATAAGAACTATTTTGTATATAATACAACAATGTAATGCTATCGATTTTCTCTTTAGATTTCTTCAATATGGCTAGTATACAAAATTTTGCCAAGGAGAACATTGGCATTTTGATGTCGGTACTTGACTCTCTCTGGGGCATCGTCAAAGGCAACATGTCTGTGATACTGACAGTTTTCACGGAGCTGTTCTATATCGTACTCATGAGTGGATCGGCCGTACTTAATTTTGTTCTCAGTATGGTATGTAGCGTGTTTCCGCTAAGTTTTACTTTTAGAAAAGAAAAGGCACGAGACGTAATAATAATTTACTTTTTCAGGTCGTTTTCTTTACAACTTTATTTTACTTGCTCAGTTCCAGCGATAAGACTTATAAACCCATCGAATTGACAACAATGTTTAGTCCTATTAGTTGTCACAGGTAAATGCCCGACATCTGAAATTTGATTTATGCTCTCCCTTTCTTAAGTAATATTTTAGATTTTATAAAAATATTTCCTTTTAATAAGCACGCTGCCCGTAGAAGGGTAAGTTAATCTTTGATCGATTAATGTGATCGAGTTAATCTTTACTTGGACATTATTATCGCGCGCGGTGAATATTCAGAGACACAACATCCATTTTCTCTAGGTTTGCTGTAGCGTTACAAGAAGCGGTAATCGGAGTGTTTGCAGCCACCTTTAAACTCGCCTCCTTCTTCGGCATGTGGACATGGTTCATACATAATTTGTTCCAAGTGAAGATTGTTTATTTACCGTCAGCCCTCGCGACCATGTTGGGGGCAGTTCCTTTCTTAGATGCGTACTTTGCCTGCATCCCGGCTGCCATAGAACTCTGGTTCACTCGTGGCTCGATGATTGCTCTTACCTTCTTTCTCTTCCATTTCCTGCCATGTAACATAGTAGTGACGGAATTTTATAAAGAGATTAAAGGGTAAAATTCTTCGTAATATGTTCTAATCATATATGTATATTTTCAATTATGCATCTTCTCTACACGCATTCCATTTATTTCAGTGGTGGACATCCTTATCTGACGGGCCTATCGATAGCGGGTGGAATCTTTTGTTTAGGTGTGGAAGGAGCAATTTTTGGTCCTTTGCTCCTGTGTTGTATCATGGTTGTCATCAATTTAAGCCGACGTTATCTGCACTCGCCTGAGGAAGAAGTCGTACTGCCGACATATCCCAACCGCGGAAGAACATCTTAATAGGAGCCAAAATAACATTACGGTTTTAATGGAAATCTCTGCTTAATAATATCGCGAGCTACGGGTTTAGCTCCAGCTTTTAGCTGCAAAAGTTAAAAGTTTAATGTTAAATATTTCCTGAAAGTCAGCGCTGTATGATGGCTGGACTAAACATACAGCGCGAATACAGATATGAAAGTTGTGCTTTATATAACTGTATGTGATAAGAGAACTAACACAAGTATTCAATTTACGCTTATTAGACTTAGATATTTTTTTACAGATATATAATTAAAAAACTTATTTTTTTATTTATACGCGCTCTTAATATATTTCTTTTTTTTATGAGCAGTTTCAACAAGGAGATATTTTCTAAGAGATTTTCAGTCTTCCATCATCTTTATATTGGGAATTTTAGAAATTTCCAATCTGCGACAATAGCGTAACATTTACAATGATTAAATAAAATTTGTATGTTACACGATACAATTTAATTTATCGCACTTTGAGAACGCTACATGTTGTCTTATTCTAATTATCTAATATATTAATTAAATATAAACAAAAAACATTAAAACATATATGTATATAGGTATATATATTTATATTGTGATACTGACTTCAAGATTTAACACTTATGTTTGTATTTCACATGTCAGATGTATAACCAAAGATACGGTAATAAATTTTCTCAATATTTAATGCACATATTATTTCTTAAATTAGTTTCCTAGATTAAAGCGAAACGCGATGACCAATTTGATGTCCACGATAATCAGTGGAGCTATAATTGTGTTTATTATTCTTATTGGATTTGAGATTTACTTACACTATGATACTTACTTTCTATCAAGGAGAATCTAAAGGTACGGAGTATAATTAAATTAAGGAATTTATTTATTGTGACAAAAAGTTGATAAATGTAATATATGTCACAAAGGTATTATACTATACAGTAATTTTCAACTGATGTCTTGTATATAATGTATTGTACGAGGAAATTTTACAGAATTTTTGACGAATCTAAATTTATCATTTTAACAAAGTCGTCATCATCAAAATTGCCATGTGTATTATAAATATTTGATATATGTGTGAGTTTTATATTGCTCCGCAATAATTCAACTGTGGTTGCTTCGTGCGCATGGAAAATAATTTCCTTCTCCTTTTCAAACATATGAAAACCATTTTCCGAAAAACGACCACGTATATTGCCCACTTCTAACCACACGAATAGCGTTATATTATCTGTCGATAATACAATTTTGAAATCTGCATAATTGGAAAGTTTCCCAGGTAAGTAGTTCTCTTCGATCATCATCTGAAACGAGAAATATTTGTACGTTAAGATTTTGTCTAACAGTATTTACAATGTCTGCAATGTATCGGACTTTGGATGTGACACTGAATTAATTCACTTACAGTGACATTGGCTGCTGGTACATTTGCGTCTTTCAACGCATCAGGATATACGTAATTAACTGGCGCGATTAGAGATCCAGAACTATCTGCGAGAGATAAAGTGATTATGCAGGATTTTTTGGCGGACTGCAACGATCCACAACCCAATTGAACCAGGAACTCGTCTAACCAAAAGGATGTAACTTTCATGGCTTTATTAGATTCCTGAAAAAGAAAGGGAATGATCATATTTATACATGAATTTTATGTATATATATCTTTAATTTATCGTACTCACTATTACAATATCATGGAGGGATAATGTGAATATAGGTATCATGGATTCCCATTTGTAAAAATCAAGTTTTACTGTACAATTTGTTAGAGTGTACAATCGATCGGATACTACATATATCGAGAGTTCGGAGTCGGAAGTGGACAAATGTGGTGTAACAATAATGGGCGCAAAGAAATCCTTGGCATAATAATGCAGCATTTTCCAGCGACCTTCGATATCTGTAAATATAACGTGGAGAGGATCTTTCTAAAACGACAAAATAGTTATATCTTGCAATTAGAATAATCAATATGACATCGTCATATTTAAATGAAAGGAAGAAAGCGTTATGGAAGTAAAGAAAACTTTCATTCCTCACGACTCATGCGTTTGTCGTTTCAACAGCTTTACAAAAAGCTCTTATATACATAGAAAAGACTTGCCTAAACTTTTCAGTTTTAATTATAAAATATTAATGTCTCAGATTACCTATGGAAGACCACGAAGGAGCTTGCCAAACGTCATTTAACTGCCAATAGAGAGCTCCCATTGTCATACCCTCGCCTACGGAATTCACCTCCGACTTGGCTTGTCTGTACGCTTCCGTTTGTATCCTGATCGAAACAGCTTGATTGACCTGGCTGAGATACACATAATTCGCGAAATCTTGAACGCTATCATTATTCTGCGGTACAGCAAAGTTGCGCGAGATCAGCAGCCTCATATATTGATTGCCGAGTGGCAGATGTTGCCTGTGTTTCACGAAATCGCTATTGATGTGAAGATCTTTCGCACTTTCTATGGCAGTCGCTATCGTATATATCGACGGCCAAGATTGAAATCCATACTCGGAGCAAAATCTCGTCCGAGGATACTGAGTAATGTCCCATCCATTTCCGAGGTAGTTGTAATAGTGAACTGAAAAGCGACAAACATTCAGCGTTGATAAATCCAATCGAATCTTATTTTGAGAATTCATAAGAGAAACTTGATTGTATTACCGTCGCCGTAGAGATTCGAATAAGGATTCACTCCAGTATAATTGTACGTTTCTTCGTACGCCCCATTGCCTGGACTAGAGACGACGAATGGTCTTACAGGATCTAATTTCTCCACTTCCGACTTCAATAGGGTGACGTAAAGTTTCACGTAATCCTGTCTGTATATCTGAGCGGAACCGGTTCCGTACCAATTTCCATAAAGCGCCGCCTCATTTTCGTTATTGCCGGCCCAAACCACGATGCTTGGATGGTTTTTCAAACGTATCACGTTCTGCAATACTTCTTCTTTCACACTCTTCAGGAATGAGTCGCTCGTGGGATACATAGCGCAGGCAAACATGAAATCTTGCCAGATCATGATCCCATACTCGTCGGCCAAATCGTAAAATAATTTCGACTCGTAGACCCCACCGCCCCATATTCTCAGCATATTCATGTGCGTCTCTTTGGCGGATAACAGCAAGTGCCTGATGGTGTCTTCCTTCGCGCCTAATTCAGGAAAGACACTGGCTGGAATAAAGTTGCTGCCTTTGGCGAAGATTGGTACACCGTTTATGCGAAAATAAAAGCTCAATCCTTTCTCCAGAGGTTCCTCCACCAGCTCCACCGTTCTAAAGCCGATACGAATCCGCTTGTATAGTACATCGTTCGCCGTTGTCACGGTGGTAGTTAAATAGTACAAGTGTTGCTTGCCATAACCATTCGGCCACCACTTTTCGACGTCATCCTGGTCAGAAGAAGAAACCCATTAGTCTATCAGAGTTACAATTTTGTTTTCATTTAAATGCATGACAAATGGCGAAACAAAACATGAAATAAAGAGATGAGAGAAGATGCAATTAGTATTGAAACATCAAGTAATTTTTTAATAAAAAAAATGGATTAAAAAATATTTGATAAGATACACATGCAGTGTAATCTTTCGTAAATATTATGACTTATTGTAATGCTGCAATGATGATAATCGTTAAAAAATTACCACGGGCACGTTGAGGGAAATGTTAACATTTATATATTTCCCACTTGCGTCAAATACAACTTCGCTGGCATTGCTGATAAGTTTACTCTGCGAAATATGCAATATCGACGCTACATGACAACTGATTTCCGCGAATCTTTCATCCTCACTTTGCGTTGCCTCGAGAAATATCGTAACGAGAATGTTCCAGACATTATTCTCTTTGCGTATGTCAGTCGTAATATCGTTAATTAATATATCATTCACGGGAATTAATTCAACATCTCTCCTGCAAATTTGTTTCTCGTATTTATATCAGAAAAATAAAGACGGTAAAAAAACAAAGTATACTGTAAGATAATCGATTGCTTATTACCAAATGCCAACCGAGGGAAAAGCGGGTCCCCAATCCCATGAGAAACTGGCCTGCATCTTACGAATGTGATTCACGTGGCATTGTCCATTGTATTCCTTGGGTACACACACTGGTGGTACAATGTATTTGTTCTTTTGCTCGTTGTATAAATCTTCCGCTGCTTTAACGGCCGAACGAAATGTGACTTTCAGTAGATTCTGTCCTTTCTACATATTTCGGATAAAATAATAATTGTTTTATCAATAATTGTATTTTGTATGATTCTTTCGATCTTTTTAATTTATTACCTTAATAAAATCTGTCACGTCAAAAGTATATCGTATAAACATATTTGAAGTATCTCCGATCGCATGATCGTTGAAAGAAATATTGGCAAACGTATCAATCCCGTGAAAAACCAAAACTATCTTACGAGCTTTTAGAAACTTATCGCTCACTGAAAATAATTTAGATTGCGCTCTTAATTTTAAACTGTTATCTAATATTATATTGTGTTTCATATATTCATGTCCCGATTAATTTACCGCTGAAATTTTTAGTATAAATCACGGATTGATTTCCGACCCAACGATTGTTAACATCGTTTTTTCCAAGCAGATTATCCTCTATTATGTTATTTTTATATAAGTCTGTATAAATTCCTCCAGGAACAGTCGCGCTGAAATTGATATCTGACACTGTAAAACAGAATAATTAATAATTGGATTATTTACGTGAATGATAAAAATTTGAGAAAAAAGTGAAAAGCTATTCATCAGATTTCAAGAATAGTGGTAATTTTCTTAGAACTAAGTTCTAGTCTCTTACCATTGTTGCATTCTTTAGAGGGATTTTTATCTGAAAAATATATTTTTTATTGCAATTATGATTAATAATAAATAATCTTTTATAAATTATATTGTATTTTTTTATCTATATATATATATACCCAGATAGGAAAGCATGCAGAAAAATTTTAATTTCACTTTAATTTTAAAATATAATGTCTAATATATTGCGTAATAAGTCTACATTTAAATTTAAAAATCAG
>VBVR01001522.1:0-29587 GCA_011638315.1 Tetramorium parvispinum | reverse complement strand
CTTTTTTTTCTCCTATCCCCCTCGTGTCCGCTCGCCCACCCCCGTTGCAACACTTTTCCGCACTTATATCCGGCAATCGTCAGGTATCGATTTCGCGGCCGGTTTTCCCTTTCGTCGTCGGTAATACCACGTCTGATGCTCTATAAAAACATTTCTCATCCCCCCCATCCACCCCCCTCTCGACGCGCGACACGTAGCGCGATTCGGTCGAAAAAAATGCATCGGAAATATCGCCGATGCAAAAGGAGACGCGCGATGCTCTCTTCGCCATTCCTCACGAATTCGAAATGAGTTCGATGATTGATTCATGATTGCGAAGGCGCGTGTCATTGTTCTGATCCGCAATCGAAGTGAGATTTCATCGACATTGAATTGTTACGGCTCGATACCCGCCAATGATCGCCGCATGATTCGTACCGTCTTTCTTCGTCGCTTGTAATGACGATGAGGGATACTACGCGCCGGCACAAAACACAATTGCGTATGATAAAAGTCGATCGTCATTAACGTGAGAAACATCAGAAGTGACTTATGTCTATTTTCTTACATAAATTTATCATTCCTAATGGATTACTCACGTCTAAATCGAAGCCTCAACTCACGAGACAATTTTTATTTCATTTTTTCATTTAAATTTCAGAATTAAAACGTTTCCGAGTGGAAAAACACTGTCTTTTGAGCAGAGTTTGATTATCAAAAGAAATTACTCAATTACTGACTCAGAATATTTAACTTTTGACAGATAATAAAGATAAAGGTGATTCCTTTATAACTGTGAAGAGACATTTCTTAATAGTAACATAAAAAGAATTCTCCATATAAACTAAACGTATTTATTCAAATAATATTCCAAAAAAAGTCTTCCTTAAAAAATATTTCTTTTTTTATATTTTTATAAATGATGCAGAAAATTATAAACAAATATTCAAATACATTTAATTTGAAAATATAAAATTCTTACAACGAAATTTTTTATTTATTATGTAAGATCTTCACGTTAGACTTCGAAATTGCAATCTCATTCTGCAGAAATCGACTGAATCGAAGTTGTCATTATATTTCGCTCGAAGGAACTTGAATTTCATATACCTATTTCGTGACGAGTGCGGCTATCGCAATATGACGATGAGAGTGCGCAGGAATAAAGAAGAACAATAGGTGCAAGGCTGTGTCGGTGATCTTATGAAATATGTCTTCCTCGTTACACGAAGTGGATAATGGAAGACTATATCGCGCCGATATAAGCTGCCGTCGAAGCAACCGCCGTCTAAAACCGCGAGCCGAGTTGTCAATGAGCGACGTAAACGTTACTATAATATGTATAGTGTACTCGACGTATTGGATTCGTGCGATTCGTTTCGCTCGTTTTTTTTTCGTTTCTTTTCTTTCGGATTGTACGTTTCTTGTTAGTGTCGGGTATTTTTCTGCCCGATCTCTCTTTGTAAATTATCTGTAACTTGCGCACCTTTGTTACACAAGGCAATCTAAAATTAGCGTTTTATTTACAGTTCTGTTGTGCGCTGTCTTTTGTCTTTCTAGGCTATTTCACATTTTTGTAAGTATTTTGTAAGTCAGCTTTCGGTTAGTTTTTCGTAAGTTCCTTCAATTAAACAAATTAATAATCATCTCGCGACACGTCTAATGATCGTGTCAGCTCGCGCGTTCCGAAAGAAGATTTCAAATGTCCTTCGCATCTAATCCAATAATCGAATGCGGGATTTATGTGAACAACGGTTTACATAACAGACAATCCACAAGGAATAAGGTCTCTGTCGCGCTAGAGTTGCTCCGACGAACGAGCGGCCGATATAATCGAACCCCTAGCACGCGAGAACGAAATGCCAAAAAGTAAAGGTCGACGTTCCGCAGATGATGGCACGATTTAGCGCAGCCATCTCGTCGCCGAGATGCTCGGTGAGATCTAGGCGATCCTCGGGGATAATCTTATTCATACTTTCATCGACAATCCTTAAAACTCTGTCGGGCGTTTAATGACAGTAATGCTTCGCTGTGCAAGAACAATTGTCATTATTTCGCGATTCTGGAGTAAAAAGGGAGAAGATGAGGACAGAGAACATTTTAGAAAAATCAACGTACGATTCAGTAAAGCTTTGTTAATTTCTTCCACTTTCAAGGACTTTTTTTTTCTTAACTTAAAGTGTATTCTTTATCGCCGGTATATTTGACAGATAGATTGATCGCGCGGAGATCAGGAAACCGAAAACGCGCGCGCACGCGAAAATAGACGTGCAACGTGCGTCCGAAGGCGTTCATAAGCGCGGTGCTGTTTAAAAGCATAGCTATTCGCGTCCCACCCGGCCCAAATCCGAAAATCGTTTCGGATGCCGGACGATCTTGGCAGCGGTCGCCTGTCGATCGGTCGGCTCTGGCCCGCGTGTACCTGATGGTTGTCAGTGGTGTCGCAAGTATTACCACATCTGGGGCCTCTCTTAAGGAAACTGTAACGGTCATTCTCGTCCGCGGCCGAGCGAGACCCCTTTGAGAGAGCGCGAGAGAGCAGTTGTGTTGTTCTCTGTGTATAAGGCCCGTCGGCTCGCCCCTTGCCTTGTTGCATCTCTCCGCAAAGTGGCGCATAGTCGAGAGAGTTGCATAACTCTTCGGAAACCGGTCATCTCGTGCCGGCCGTTGACGAGCTTCTGGCCGGAACTATTAGAATAGCATTAACTTTTTGTGTTTTAACCCTTTATATATATATATATATTTCCCGTAATGTAGCACAGTTATATATACTTAGACTCTTATAAGTTTTTAAGTTATGCAGACACAGTTTTATTAAAAGAAATGCATACTTTATTGATGACGCTTTATTAATTTCCAAAAGATCTGAAAAGCATCTTTAATGGAAAATATTTGGCTTTTACTCTATTGTGTGATTCACCATGCCGGAGAAATGAAAATGTATAATTTAATGGCGATCCCTAAAATTAGCTAAGAGTTAACTACCAATTATTATGAAAGTTTATTCTTACGAAGGTATCTTGTAAACTATTAGAGAGATGTCAGAAATATAACAATTATCATTGGCTTTAAAATTGACCTTATTACAATAATTACTTTGGATGCTCAACCTCTTGACTTTTAGCAGTTTCATCAACGACCAAATTATTCATTAGAAATATTTTTGAAACTATCAGAAATAAGATATTATTTTATGTTAAATTTATAGCCGTGACCTCGTTTTAATAATCACCTCTATTTACAAATTAAATCATGACAATTGAGTTAGTACTTAATTACTCTTGTTTGATAAATATTCACATGTAATTTTATGAATATCAGTTAATTTTATATCTACCACTGAAATTTAAATTTTGACCAGATAATAAACAAATTTACAAACAACAAACCTTGAAATTACAAACATAAATTATTTGATGACGTTTTAATTTAGCCTTTGAGCTTCAAAAGCAAATCACAAAATTAAAATTTTGATTTAATTGTAATAATCCTTTTATCATATTTATTGTTATGAATTCTTATAAAATTTCTGTAAATATTATTTATACATACACAAGCCTGGAAAAATTTCGATTGATAAGTCCTAGCATATAGAAATTTACATTGAGCAAAAATGTTGTTTTGAACATGATTAACATCTCTCTTGCGAAAGCTGCTTTCTATCGCAAATATTACCTAGCTATTTATAGTAGCAGATTTTGATCGTTTCTTTTGATGAAACCTTTGAAATGTTTCGACGAATTTTTTATAAAATGTAATATGAAATATGTGAATATGAATAAAAGTAATATCTGATAGATTGCAAAAATAAATGGAATTAATAAGAATTGTAAAGAATTAATGAAGAATTATAAAGAATTATAAAATTTACGCGGAGAATTTAATAAAATTAATAGTGAATAACAAATCACGCATATAAAATAGAAATTAAAAAAAAAATAATAATAATATATTATAATAATATAAAACATATTATCTATTTTTATAAATCTAAATTAAATTTCTTTCATTAATAATATTATCGAGACTTGAAGTGTTTCAAGTCCTAGTACCAAAAAGTAATATGCACCAAGTTGTATGCACAAGTGTATCCTTTCATGATTTAATCTTAAAACTCGAGTATTGCTTCTACAAGACTTAAAAACGATTGTCGTGCTTGACTTCTCGCGCCGTAGTGCGATATCCAGTTCCTAGAGTGCATTCATAGAGCCAATGCATGATCGTAGCGAATGTGAATCTCGACCCGAATGTAGGTCAGAGCGCAAAGCAATCGGTACGAAGGTAAGTCATAATACGCGACAGAGAAAATACAGTTGTTTATGACACACGACGGTCCCCTAAGAATATATATCAATTTGATATAGAATTCACATAACTTGACATAATAACAACAAAAGTCATATTTTCTGAAACTTGTACTTCCGAATAACAGCAGATAAAGACAGTTTAGACAAAGATTGGGCATGAATATTAGAAAGAACATGGAAACAAGAAAACAAAAGTGAAAAAAAAACAAATATATAAAATATAATAGTTAAGAGAATTCCTCCTAATTTCTCTAACAAAAATCAGAAATTATAGGCAATAATATAATTTATATGTTAATGATAAATAAATTAATTTTTCATAATTATAATTATTACTACTCATGATCTTGAATTAAAGATAAATTCAAAGTGGACATGGCATAAAGAAACTAACTTATATAAGAAAGGTATAGAAAAAGTATAAATACGAAAAAAATTATTCTGCAATGTTATATATTTATTTACCAATTCTTTTTCATCGCGTTGTGAATTGAACGCAGCTAGAAATAATGCGGAGAATTAAGACGATTATATTCTCATCATACGGTATATGTCGCTCGACAGAAAAATAGTATTATCACCTGATCGAGTTTGCATCGATATCACAATTTTATCGATAAACATTCGAAATTGATATCTATTTGTGAGAAAATACTTTTCTTCTAATTGGATGAGATATAAATGGTATAAATCTCGCTCGTGTTACTATCGCTTTACAGTAATCGTTTTGTAATATTGATATCGTATTCCATGATTAATATTGATGCAAATGTTGCAGTGCGCTCTAATAATTCCCAGATATTAAATTTTTTAATTGCTATTTGGTGATTTTAGCAGCTTCTATTAAAAATTTTATTATTACTATTTTATTATTACGTTCAGCGATCTCATATGAAGTTTACATTGCTTTCGAAAAAAAACTTTAATATAAAATTTATTACTTCAATTCCAACATATTCAAATTTTTACCAATATTTTTATATTGTTAATTAAGTTTTGTTAATAGCTAAGAGCTTAGATAAACTAATTAAAATACAAATTAATAATAAATAATAAAATATAAATATTTAAAATCTTTATATTTGATTTAAATTGAACAGACAAGGGAAACAAGATCCTTTAAATTAGATTAAATCGTTCTTAAAATCAGATTTAACTAATTATTTAATTAGTATTTTTAATATTAAAAAATGGTGAGAGGGCAATCTCATGTTGAATGTGGAAACAGTTATATCTATCTTCATTTACAATTTTGCTATTATATCAAAAAGGAAAATGTCATCTCGTACTTCGACCCATAAATCAAATTAATATAATAACTTTTGTAATCAAATTAATATAATACAATTTATGTAGATAATATTATCCATTTAGAATACGTAATATTTTTCCGCAGAAAGCTAAGATTACATTACGACAAATTTCTGTGGTATTTCACATTTCTACATTCTCTTCCGCTTACGTTCTTCATCGGTGAAGTAGGTTAATAATAAGAGTAACCGTTTAGTCATCATGATCTGTGTCGTCAAAATCTCGGCGTATCGCCTACGATCGTTCGCCAAACAATGCGCGTCGCTCGTACGACGGATAATAGAGCGAGAGTCGTTGAACCTCGCAAGCTTTCCGAGATGACGCGCGACACACGCGCGAGCGTATCGCTGTACCGCGGTTACAGCATTACGAGCGGACTTGGCACGAATTACGCGTTCGACGTTTATATGCCGCTCGGAAATGCCTGTCTTAAAGTTCGTCGTCTCGGGACCGGTCAGAAGTTGACGTCAGCCTGAGCGTCGCGTGAATGCAAGCGAACGAGCGAGCGAGCGCGCGAGTGAACGAGCGGCAATGTTAACCCTTTGCACTCAGGCGTATCTGCATTACGTTCGAGTCGTTACGCGGCCCAGTCTGAAAAATATTTATATCTTTGCCAGATGTATGACTCAACGCTTGTGTAAATTAAGCGTGTAGAAACGAATGAAATTGTTAATTGTATTAATTATATCGATAATTAATCACATGTGATTTATTGATCAAATTTTCATACGATTACAGAACGATAATGTCAGTTTTTTTTAATTTAGCAAAAGATGATAATTGAATTAATCGCAAAAGATGATAATTGAATTAATTGGAATATTCATTATAAAATGAACATTTGAAAAGATGATGGTATCCAATATTAATATAGACTTATATTAAAATGCAATAGTAATAAAAAAATCTATATAACGGTCTACATTATTTTTTGAATGAATAATATCAAAATGTTAATATAAAAATTTTATAACATCTAAAATTCATGATACTAAAAGCAGATTTAGATTAGTTCAAACACAGAGAGAGAGAGAGAGAGAGAGAGAGAGACATATTAGTTGAAACTGGTTGAAAGTAATCTATATTAAGATTTTATGATACTATAAATACGCGTAAATTTATGGTATCAAAATGTTCTGGTCTTATTTTATTTTGATGAACAAACAACAAGTGCAATGAAACCTATGTCTCGCCCGTTTATTAAACAAGCAGCGTAAACAAGCGGGTCCGTACGCGCAGGCAGTTGCGCGCGTTTCGTTATCAAAAATCGGCTTATCTGCTCTATCCGCGGTATCGCTAATCTCACACGCTTGAATTCCACGGCGGAAAAAGCGGACTGACGACAATAACGACGACGGCGACGACGACGATGACAACGACGACGACGATAGCGACGACTCGCAGCCGCGAACTCGCGTGCATGCATATCGTCGTCGCACGAATATTTATTTGCGAAACGTATTTATAGAGTATTACGCGGCGCAGGTTGGCAACCTCGTGCACGGTTATGCAATAAATGAGCGAAGGAGCGAAAGGGACACGGCGAGGGCGAGGGGGATAGCGGAGGAAATCGCTCGGAGTGAGCGGCGAGTGCGAGAAGGGAGGGGCAGGGAGGCGAGCGAGGACAATGAGGAACGATGAAAGAGGGGCGGGAGACCACGGTGAGGGAATGAAGAGAGAAGGAAGGAGTAAAATGGCGTGGAAAGAACGGCCCAAGCGCGCGCGCGCGGTGGGGAGACGGATAAAACTGGCGCGTGTTCAGGAAAGAATAGAGAGAAAGAGAAAGAGAGAAGGAAAATATGAGGGAAAAATGAGGGACGGGGAGGGATGCATACAAGGACGGAGCATCGAATAAAGGGTGGGACGACTGTGATGTGAACGTAAGCGGAAAGGGACGAAGGGATGAGATCAGATAATGATGTCAACACGGAAAGCACCTATAATATATGGGAGAGGAATTTCTGGAGATAAAATCGATGTGATTTTTATCTTTTTTTTTTTCATAGATATAGACCATTTTACAGAAGCGCGAAAACAATGGCGATGAGGAAAATCAGCGGCTAGAATGAATCCCAACACTAAAAAAAAAATTGAGTCTCTGATATTTATCATTTCTTAACGTTTAAATATACGATTTAGCCAATTTGATAATTGATAAATTATTAATTAATTATTTGTATAATATTTAATAATATTTTCTCCGTGAAAATTTTATCAAACCTGTCATGATCTCAATTTGTTATATTCCAATAAACTTTAAATTGAAATTGTATTGAAATAAAATATATTGCTTCGTTTTTCATGAAAGCAAAATGTAACAAGTAAAAATCGTCAATTTTGAAATTAATAATTTTTAATTAACAATTTAGTTGTTGAAAAATTTTATACTGTTTTCTCTCAGTTGTGATCAGGAAAAAGCGACACCGGATATTTAAAAAAATGTTGTCTTCGCCTTTCTGTCTGTCATGTTCGTTAGCAAAATTTCCCACGTCCGCTTTAAAAAGAAAACAAAAATGAAGAATTCCATCCCCGCTACAAAATCCCGAAATTACGCGAGCCGTGCTTCCTATGTAGGAAATACGATACGCGCATGCATTTAGGTAGCACGCCAGTGACCTTAACAAGGCGCACTAATAAAGCAAACGCGTCGCACGAGTCGAGATCGGAAAGCGCGCGCTACGCGCTCGTAATCCAGCCGGCGCGGCGTTCGGCCGACTTCGACGACGTTCGGCCGTTGCCGGCGATGCTCGGCGGCGTTCGTGTAACTTCGCGGCGCGCGGGGGCGGTGGGGGCGCTGGCGGTGCGGCAAGAGGGGCGGAGGGAGCAAAGGGTGAGGCACTCGGCCATCATCAGCGGAGGCGCGCAGTTCAGTGACCCGCCGCATCGTCGCGCGATGAAGGGGGGAGGGCGCGGGGAGTTCTGACATATTGTGAGATGCCAGCCCGCTAACGCCGGTCCTCGAAAAACACCTCGCTCCCTCTCTCTCTCTCTCTTTCCCTCTGTCGATGTCTCCTTTCTCTCCTTCCTCCGATTCTCATTCTGTCTCCGTTCCTCTCACTGACATTTTCTCTCTCTCTCTCTCTCATCTGTGAGACGCGCGCGCGCGCGCGAACGTGCACGCACTCTCCTTCCTACTCCGACACGTTGCCCGCCGCCTCGGCTCGTCAAAACCCCCAAAATATTCGTACCGCCAGTCGTGGACTTTCCGCGAGTTTTTCCGGCCGCGCGCGCGAGCAATGAGGTCGGTGTTCTCCCCGCGCGAGAGAGGGACGAGTGAGAAGGAGCGTCGGGGCGAGAGAGAGAACGCAGTCGCGCCGCGTGCTCGCTCCGCTCCCCGCTCGCGTGCGTACGCGCTCCGGACGCCTCCTGAAATTCTCGATTGATCAAAGAAATCCAACGAGTGCGTTGCCGCGAGTGTGTTTCCCCATGCCGACTGTGCGACGCGGTATCAACATTTACGCGCGGACATTTTCTCTCCGGGTTTCCCCCTTTTCTTCCCGCGCCGCAGTTTCTTCGTGACAACCTCCGTGATTTCCTCGTCGTCTCCTCGTCTGGAGCGAGTCTCGTCTTATCGACGAGAATCAATCCGCGAGCGGGCCCGGCGCCGCTCTCGTCTCTTCGGCGCGGCCGTTCCGCGCGCATTCGGCGACAAATCCTCCCGCGCGTAAATTCGCGCGAGTGGCGAGTACGACTGTGTGCGTGTGGGACATACGCGGTGGAAACGCCGCTCGCGGCTGGAAAGCCTTCAGGTGGAAAATCGCGAGGAAGAACGTGTGTCGCGCGTGCACGCGCGATTCCGTACCTTTCTGCCGCGCTTGCGCGCGATTCGCGCACGCTATTCGCGTCGCGCGACTACACGCTGTTCGACGAAATCGCCGGACAAGATCCTGGGGAGAAAAATGAGATTTTGCTCCGCGATGGGGGAAGTTGACGTTTAACATTATTTACGAATTCTACGTGTACATAATGGAAACGCGAGGTTACTCGCGCTTCATACTTTGCCGATTATTCTGGAGTAACGTGCACAAATTCTTACTTCCGAGTCTCCTAGAGACTTTATTTCCGAGCTTTTGTTTGCCATTCCTAGATTAATTATCATGCTTCGCGAGCTTCTTAGCGGTTCGGAAAGATTTCAGAAGTAATTTTATACACCGATTGTGATTTGGTAGAACGTTACTTGAATAATAGGTTCCATTCTGCCGAAACATCTTCTCGTTTCAGTAAAGTTATTTCGCAACAATTTCCGCGGAAGATATATATACGTAACTTACAAGGAAACCTTATTTATGCGAGACTTTATTGCGTCTTTTTGTACACTTGATTTGGTAAAGCTTGTGGAGTAAATGAAGCAATTGTAGTAATGAGGCAGAGTGAAGAAAAAAATTGGAGAAGAAGTATACTAACAATAGATAATGACACATAATAATAAGCCATTTTTTTATATGTAATTTTTATTGCTTTGTGAAAGAAATTGAAATTAAAAAAAGATGCTACACGTTATAAACATTGTGAGCATTATACAAAATGTTGTCATAATAAATATATCATTGTAAATATAAAAATAGAAACGAGAATAAAATCGCTGCGATGTAAAAAAAAATCGAACAAAAATGCACTTTCCGATTTAACCAAGAATTCTATAAAATTCTATAAAATAAATAGAAGGAAGCTTTTTTCTGCGACGTTAGCTACCTTGGTCATTGTAGAAAAAAGTAGAGATTAACGAAGCGAACCAATGATAATGAAGCAAGGCAGTAATATAAAATGATTTGGAAGACAACATAAAAAGTTCTTTTCGAAAAATCGCAGTTAACATTATAACAAATATAAAACTTCAATTATACTTCATTTCATTAGGCGTCTACTTCATTCTATCAGATGTAATAAATATCGAAGTTAACATCTCATACGCGGATGTACGTTTATTCTAGTTCTATAGCCAGTGATTTATTATGTACCAATGACTAAGAACCGTATCGATAAATCGCAACAATACATCGGCGTAGCATAAGAGGCGAACGACTGCTTCGATTTCGGGAGTTCCGGGTATAGCGCCTGTGTCCGCGGTTGCCGATGCACGCTGCGCTCTCCGCATGACGCACGTCGAAGATGCGAGCGTGCCGGGTGACTGTACTCCGGGTTCATCGTTCTCGGTTATGTAATGTTCGGCCGCGTATGTATGGTGCAAGCGCCTCGACGTTTCTGCCCGTGGCGCTAGAGTTGCCGGACGGGAGAAGCGCACTCGGGCGATATACCCAGACGGGAGACCGGCCGCGCACCGAATCCTCGTTTCCGTGCACGCACACGCGCACGTGCGAATAATCACGTCTCCCTGCTACCCCACCCACCCCTTTCACGCTGTACGAAGCAGCTTTCGCGTCGGACTTTTTTTTGGTCGCTAAGGCCCGCCGCTGAGGTGGCCCGAGTTCCTTTCTGAACTTTTGACCCTCGGAAATCACCAATTCAATTTTTCGGAAAGTTGGAAAGATAATTGTGGGATAACGAGTGAAGAGTTCGCTTTTAGATTCCAATAATTTAATGCGTGAGTGACGTGTACCTTTTAATAATACAAGACAACAAGATTTACAAATCTATTCTTTAATAAATAAAAAATGAATGTTAAAAAAATGGCAATTTTTAATTTTAATTACTAGATCTGAAAGAAAATAGTTCTCTCAGTCTAAATTTAATACAGATATATGTCGAGTCGTGCAGTTCGTACCAGTGTTTACTAGAAATCGAATTAAATTGCGATAGCACAGTGTGTTTGAATGCCATTATCTTCGTTAGCGTCAATAAGAGAACGAAGAATTTGATTCAGACTTTAGTAGATAAAGAAAACGTTAGATTTGATTCATGCGTTTATTTAAGAACTTGATTTCTGACAAAATAGAATTTAATGAAGTATGATAAATTCTTCTAATGTACACAGAAAAGTATACATACAACAATATACTACGAACGAGTAAATATACTTATTCTAAGTATTTAGTAGTTTACATATCCGCAAATCTATCATAAAGTCATTATAAGCATCACATTTACTTAAAACATTCTGGATTTGTAACGAATATTTCTTAAACTATTATTAAGAAAATACTTTTTATTAAAATAACTATTACTTAAACAAAATAAAATAAAATAAGTAATTGCTCTTCTCTGTAGAATATTTTTCTGTGTGTAGGATTCATAAAATTATTTATTTTATAATTATATTTCTACACTTAAGAAATATATAAAAAATAATTTAAGCTAATTTAGTAATAAATACAATTCAATAACGATAAATTTTATCTTCAAAGTGTTTTATGTCACTTTGTATTAATTCCAACTTTCTAAATACTATTACTTAATTAAGGGACAAAAACGCATTCAACGACCGCATTTCGGGAGTGACTACGTACTTTTGTGCAATAATATTCCACATAATCGTGAAAATAAATGGTGTGCATTTAAGACAAAGACTAATTAAAGACTAATTAGGGACGTCCATTCCGCGGACGACCGATTTTGATCGTGATCACGCGCGTGGATCTTCAGGATCAAGCCGGTATTGTCCCTACGATAGATCGTAAATGATACCAGTAAGAAAGATTCGTAAATGGAGGGAAGTCTGTCAGGATTTGGCGGGCCTACATGGGGTGCGGACAGTACGAGTCCTCAACCGGCGGAAAGAGCGAGATCGAGAGAGAGATCCGCGCAGCCTCCCTCCGGAGCTGGCAGCGCGATCCTCGACGATCGTAGACTGCAGGCTAATTCGATACGAGGTAGAGCCATTAAAGAAATGGAAATAGGAGATCGAATTGTAAATGGATTAAAATTTGATATAATTTTATTATAATATTGAAATAATTTTGATTACACTAATAACTTTTAACTCGATTAATATTTTAACGTTTAATTCGATTAAAATATACGAGTAGGTATATATAATACCTGATGTAAAGAATTTTGAATTATTACACAGACTATTATATTTGTTATAATTATATCAATTTTAATTCTAGAATTATATATAATTTTAAGAGATTCTGTTATATTATTTATAAATTTTTTTTTACAATTTTTATCTTAAAAAGCGGAAAAAATACTTTATAATACGTTCTTAATGAAGGAGTCATATCGATAAATAGGGAATTAAGTATCGTAGTGCTTTAATGAAAATATTCGAGGCGAAGAAATTTGAGATGCATTGTAATAAAGGAGATAAAAGAAGGAAATAACGAGTTAGTACATTGGTGTACATGTATACAAATGAGCCTTGAGGAAGTTGAGACTGGAAATAAAAGAGTTACAAAGCGAGGGAAGATTTCGCAAGATATCCTGATAGGAGCTCATAATTGAGGTGTATGTTTCTTTTATGGTTGCAGCCCAAATCGAGATAATCCCGTGCAAGGTATGCGGGGACAAGAGCAGCGGCGTACATTACGGCGTGATCACCTGCGAGGGCTGCAAGGGCTTCTTCAGGCGGTCGCAGTCGTCGGTCGTCAACTATCAATGTCCGCGGAACAAGAATTGTGTGGTCGACCGTGTAAACAGAAACCGGTGCCAGTACTGTCGGTTGCAAAAGTGCCTACGCCTCGGCATGTCAAGAGATGGTGAGTGCTTTCGACTGCTCCAACCTTTCGTCACCTTCTTTCAGAAAGACGAATCGCTCTTGTCACTCGGCGGTATTCTCCAAGTGGGAAGACATAGAGCTTTGTATCTTCGCTTCACGCATTATTCTCGTGTTAGAAAAGTATACGATTCACATCTAGCATTGTGTCGTTCTCCAATTGTGTATACAAAAATTACTTTTGCACCGTAAGTGCCATGGCATCTATGATATTTATATATGACAAGATATTATTATGAATTTTCTTTCTTTTTACATGAGAAATAAATACGTAAGAAGTAAATCGTATCGTTATAATCTAATAGCCGAGAAACTGAATTAAATTTTAAAACAATTAAAAATCCTTTAATACATAAAAGTATTTGTGCATCAGATATGTATTATTTTATACAATTCTCACATTCGCACAATCAGTAACGTGCAAACAAGTTTTACGCGATATAATTCTATGAATTGAACGCGGAGAATAGTGGATAGTTCAGAGAGAAAGAGAGAGAGTCATATGAACTCTTTAAAAAGCTTCTTTGTTTGAAGGACTATCGCGTTGCGACATGCTCGAACCGATGCCCGATATTTATTCGACGTAGATAATAAAGCAATACAAACAAATGATGCAACGGAAAAAATGTAGAATAAAAATACATTTATCTGACACGATTATTTGCAATTCAAAATTGTTATAGTTTAATTTATTAGAAACAAAAACAATATAGATATGTTCTCTTCTGAAAATTTAACAACTAATTCACTTAGAAATTAAATGATAATATTGCATTAGCTTATAGCCTTTAAATTGTTGACAAATTATAATAAACAATGAGTACAAAGGGAGTTATTAATTCCTAGTAGCGAATTGCATAACGTACCGTGCACAAATGATGCGAAATCGATTGTTTCGCATGAAAAATGAAAGAAACGTCAGCGGATGACGAAGGCAGCTATATGCATACCGATTGCAGCAAGACGCTACGCGTGCCAAGCCGGGGTGCACGACCCCTTATCAGAATCCGTCTCTCCTCCTCGCGGCGAGTCATCGCTGCACTTTATCGGAGCGAGCCACGAACTGTCTTCGGTGCGCTAAACCACCGCTGGCCGAAGCCTATTCTCGAAGACGGCTGTGATATTAATAGACAAGGCCGTCAAGACGAAACGAGAGACGGAAGATACCTCGTGGGTGGACGGATAAAGCCTATCGGGACAAAGCCGGTCGGAAATATGACGATCGAGTTGATAGCCCTATACCCTAATAAGTCCCATATTATTGATTCTTTTATGTCGTCCTTTTTTAACATTTTAGTATCGCGCATAATTTGTGATAATTATAGTATTTTCACATAAACATAAATTATACGTTATATACAATACATATATGTGTAATTATAAGATCATTTTAATATATTTTTAATAGCAGAAGAATTTAATATTAATTAGTGCATTTTCTATATTGAAAAGTTAATTTTTTCAATAGAAAATGTATCAATAATCGAGCTGGTTCTTTTGTGCTTAATAATATTTTGTGTGGATTTATGTACACATTTTTTGTACATTTGTACAAAACTATGTGTCATTACATATTGTTGGTCTTGAAAATATAATTTATTAAGAAAGAAATGTACATAAATTCATATAAAAAATATTATTGGACGTAAAAGATCCATCTCGACCATATATTAGCACATCTATATATTTAATTATTTTGTTAACGATCATGACTCACTTAAACTAAATTTTTTATTTATATGATATATTGAATTTTCTTTAACTAAGAATTGCCACTTTTCACAGTAATCATTGAATAAAAATATAAAACAGATCGATCTTGAAATTACGAAATAAAATTTGTAACGTTATATGAACGGTTTATTTAAATAAAGTTTTAAATTATTATTAGCCGAGTTTTTCTTAAAATAAAATATGTTGATTTAAATAAATTTTTTACTGAAAAATAAGGTACTTAAAATTAAAGAGAGGTTTGATATTAAACTCTGCCACTTCTTGCAATAAGATTAAATAATTATTTTATTTAATTAGATTCAGATAGAAAATCATAGTACATATATAACAAGGTTAAATTTATTTCAAAAATTATGTAAAAAATTTTAAGAAAAACAGATTCAAGGCTAACTATTGAAGAATAAACATCTTAGAAATATTGCAGTTACAGTTGTATTGTATAATTTTATACATATATTAAATTTATAGCTTCTTTTTATAATAATAGCAAACAAAAGATAAAACTAAAATTTTATAATAACTGATTTAAGTTGTTTGATAAAACGGTAACATTGCATTATAATGACATATTGGATGGATAAATGTTCACATGGAGATACATCCAAGATGTATCAGTTGTACACGCGAGCATGCATCGGGAAGACGATGAACCGGATTCTTATCAATATACACGAATACAGCAATGTATTGTCAACATGTTGTGTGATTAGATGATCACGACAGATACATACAGTGTTCTAAAAAAGATGTACATCGAAAATCGAATTTATTTCTTATTGTGTTACAGATAATTAATTGGTTGATAGAAATGATCCTAATTATATACATATTCAGAATGTTTAGAAATTAAAATGTAAAAGGGTAATTAAATAAATGTTACTTTATAATTAACATGGAACATATCTCCGCATAATAGAGATATATATACTAATTAAATTTATTAATAATTAACACAGAAAATTTGTAATTTAAAGTTTGAAACACACGAGAAATTTCTTTCTAGATACTGTTGAAAGCATTGTTTTTCTTCGATACATTTTATACATTATTTCTCCTCGTTTTTTTCAATATATTGTGAAAGAAAATGTATAGCGCTACTGATTAAGCAAATTTATTTCGTTCTTCGATCTCACGACGCTGAGCTTCTCTACATCGCTCGATAAATAAACCCGATCTGACTCGCAGAGGTGCGGCATAAATTTTATATGCGCCGGCTATTTTTGTTGTTCTGTGATTGTTACTTCCGCGAATCTAAATCGAGCATTGAAAGATCTTGGAAATGTCGCAGATTACATTCGACATCATAGTGTATATAAAATAGTTAATAGAAAACTAGCTGAATTATATACAGACATGAATTATAAATAATATAAAAACAAATTAAATGATATAATTAATTAAATTACAATTGATAAAAAAATATTTTAGTATCGAAATGGTGCTGATTGAGTTTTTATTATAGATTTCAAATGTGTGCACTATTGATTTCAAAATTTAATTTAGAGTTTTACATTTTTTACATTTTAATAACGTCTCGGAATTGAATCAAATTTATTATTAATAATTAATACTGTATAGTTAATATAATATTAGTTAACTAATAATAATTTGAAAGTATATTTTCAGTTATTAGTTTAGTTGTTTTACATACTTTCTAATCATACATTTCTATAGTAGATATTATAATTACATAATAATTTATATTGCACATTCCATTCACTTTATTAATTTAATTATATATTTCATTTTTCATTTCTATAATGAATAACTGTGCAATAAACGTCGACTGAATAAACGTGGAACGTCTTGCTATTTCACACAGGTCGAATGATATTCAAGCCGCGATATTCGGGCATAACCGCAATTTCCTGCTTTTCATTGGCCAATTATCAAGCGTGGTTTTTTTTATCTGACTACAAATAAATAACATCGCACGGTTCACATTAAAGTCTGATCGGTTAAAATTATTTGTACAAGGATGTAATTAATACATAATCAGTAAAACGTAATAATTGTATAAAAGTCATGCGTTATCGATAAAGATGCTAATTATAATGGGATGTAACGTTTTTTTAATGGAATCTATAATAGTTGCGAAATTGTTAACAATTAATAAAATTTAATAGTATTTCGTACAAAGACATGTATACTAAATTAAAATAAAAATGTTATTTGTTATTGTAACAGATATTTTCAATGCTTTCAATATTTGGAGTAAAATAATACTTGAGATTAAATCTTTGAAATTAAACTGTTGAAATTGAAATTTTTTGTATTTTGAAGAGAATTACACAATTTAAATTAAGATTTTTAATTTTAACTTTTACAATTACTTAATAGATATTTAAAGTAAATTTTTTAAAATAATTATGATATTCATATTTTGTAGACATATATATTAGCAATAATTATTTAAATACGGTTTAATAAATGAAATTTAATTAATCGAATAATTAATTAAAACATATTACAATTACTAGATACGTGTTTTATTGCTTTCATTATTATCGATGCACTGCATTCATACATACGTAAAATTTGTATTCAAATTATGTCAGTTTCAAGTGTTGCTTATGATGATGCTGAAAAACGCTGACATCTTCACAGAGTTTCCTTTCAACAAATAAAGACTCGGGCTCAAAAGGATTAAATTAGGATTCAGTAACGGGGCCGTCTCGGCGCGCATTTCAGATTCAGTATCACTTTATTTACCCACCGGCACGATAAGCTGCAAATACATCGTTTGTACTCAACGTATGAGTGCGCGCGCGCGCGCGCACGCGCTCGTATACAGAATGCCAGAAAGTGCATCGTAAGCTACCGGTTGGTGCATACTCTTCCTGTTGCCATCTCCGTCTCCGTCTCCTTCCTTTTCTCTCCGTCTCGTTCTCTCGTTCATGTTTTATCCGCGTTCGGTCGATCACCCTCCGCTTCCTTCCTCTTCTCCTCGCCGTGCCTCCACACGATAGCTGTTCGGTTAGCCGCTGACATCGCTATCCCCCTTATCAACCCCTCGGCCTCCCCCGCCCCCCTTGTCATTCGAGCCCTCGACTACCCTCGTGACACGCACGCGCGTGACTATATGCGTGTAGCGACGGGATAAATCGGGAATGCATGAATACTGTAGGCAAAGCGAATGAAAAACTTGTTTTAATCTGGTTAAATTAAAAAATGTAGAAAATTGTTTTTAATCGAAGAATGCTTTTTTTAATTTAAAATACACTAATTTTTGAATCGGATAAGTTAATAGAAAACAACGCTTCATCAAATAAACTTATTCTGTGAAAAAATGAAAAACAGTCTGAAAGAAAAATTTTTTAATTAAAGGATTATAAAATTTTTTTTTAGAAGATATTTAAATTCTTCATAATTTACATATTGTTATTTGTTAATTTACAAGTTAAATTTTTAATGAATGAAAAAGAATTTTCTACATTCATCTTTGATTTTTGATAAAAATGTATTATATTATTGTGTACATTAATTAAAAATGTAAATTACACGGCAAATTTAATCTTCTCTATATTCATTTTTATCAAAAATTAAAGAAAAATGCAGAAAATTCTTTTTCGTTCATTAAAAATCTAACTTGTTCCACGAATTTAAATTTAATTTTGAACTCAAAATCGTGGAGTTAATTTTGAATTTGAATTTTGAAAAAAAACTAAATGTCTACATTATAATCAGAAACAATAAATTGTTCAAAGGTAATAAAAACTACCCTAAATGCGCACAAATGTAAAATGTCAGTACTATAAATTACTACTGAAAAAGGTCAGGCCTTGAGAATTGAAGTTAAAATTGCTCTCATCGGGATATATAGGGGATGATCAGTAAAACACGATTCGGTTCCCGATAATCGTTGAGTAGAGAGATGCAAAAGTGACAAATACCTAAGGTCAAATATAGATTCCACACAATGAAATTTTTCATTGAATATAAATTACATTTTTAAAAAATGTTTGTAGGAATTTTTTCATTTTAATAATTTTTTATATTTAATATTAAATGGTCTTATAAATAAAGCATCTCTATAAGAAAAGAAAATTTGCTTGAAAGTAATTAAAGAAGAATTTATAGGGTTCTTGAATTCTCATGACAAACTCCTAATTTTCTTTTACTTTTTAAGAAAATGATGCTATAATTTTTATTAAGAAAAAGTCGACTTCAAAATATCCAGAAAGTGTCGCGCAATGTGCGTGCGCCAAGTTACAGATATTCTGAATAACGTGTTACGCTTTCGGGGCAGAGTACATGCGTTTGCCCGAGCTATAGTTCGTGCGTGTGACGTCATCGGGTGGGTGCGTCGCGACCAGACGATGATAGCGTCGCCGAAGAAGACGAGGAGGACGCGGCGAGGCTCTTCCGCGTTCTTCGCCGAGCCTTCTCCGCGGTGAGGAAGGGACTGTGCGGTCGACCGAGCGGCCACCAGTGGGAGGAGGATCGCGTGCTACTTGATCTCGATCAATCCACGGAACACCCGTTAGATTTTATCGCCTTGCGACGAATCGTCGCGTCGATGATCACATCTGATTTGAACTTTATAATTGTTCGTAATTGTCGATAATGAGTTTGTGAAAATGAACGAATGAAGAGAGAGTGAGAGAGAGAGAGAGAGAGAGAGAGAGAGAGAGAGAGACGGGAGGGAGGAAGGGAGCGAGAGAGAAACGGGGAGACGATCGAAGAAGAGCATTTAATACTATTCGATTATACATACCTTGCCTTATCTGAAAGCTGCGCGCTAGAAATCAGAATGAAATTTTTACGTAGCCCCCGTATAACTTTGCATAATAAGTGTAAAATAGAATCGATATTTACAAGGCTGTGGTAAGAAATTCATGCGCAGTATAAGGCTGTTTCTATAAAGTGCATTAAAGACTTAAATTGTTTGTTAGTTGCCAGAAAATTCTTAAACTCCCTAAATATTTTAATTATATTAAAATTTTATATTTTGCACTGTATTCTCTCGCAGTACAGTTTAAATTAGTCGAAGTGGAAGGAAAAAGTTTTTTTTAATTCGATTTTATTGCCATTTCATAAAGGTAAACTATTTTGTGTTGTTATTCGATATATGAAAAGAGTGAAGTGATAAAAAAAATTCAAAAGCACTTTTTGAAAAAATATTTCTCAGTACGTTTCAATCTAAACGTGACAATTCAATCGCGCATGACTGTATTATCAAATTATATCATCTGTAATAAATGATATCTTTTTTAATATTGACCCAATTTGTTGAATAATATCCGATATAATTTCGAAAAAATTTTTTCTTTTGTTTAAAGCCGTTAAATTTGGGCGCATGTCGAAGAAACAACGGGAGAAGGTCGAAGATGAAGTCAGATTCCACAGGGCGCAAATGAGGGCGGCTTCGGAGACAGCGCCGGATAGCAGCGTATTCGAGCATCAGACGCCGAGCAGTTCGGATCAACATCATCCTTATAATGGCGGGTAAGTATGGCTAGAAGTTTATATTGAAATAGAAAAATGCCATTAATTGAAATTTCTATATTTCTTTAAGAAACTCTACTTTATTAAGTAGAATCTATTCGTGCACACAGAAAAATATTCATTCTACAGACGAGAAAAGCAATTACTTGTTTTATTTTATTTTGTTTAAGTAATAGTTATTTTAATAAGAATATTTTCTTAATAATAGTTTAAGATGTATACTCGTTACAAGTTCAGAATATGTTTTAAGTAAATGTGATGCTTATGATGACTTTATGATAGATTTACGAATATATAAACTTACCAAATACTTAGAACAAGTATATTTACTCGTAGATAGTATATATTTTTCTGCGAGTACTCTACATAAAAAATTTTTAACTTGTAAGGAGCACACACGTGTCAACTTATCATTGTCGCTATATATAGTAAAAATGGGCGTCGTGGAAAAACACGTCCCTCTTACTTCTTTCCGATTAACTTGCGTGAACGTGCGCGACTCACGCGGACCTATCGTTCGTCCTCGACAGGTACACGTACAGCGGTAGCGAGTACACGTCGTCAGGTCCCGGCACAGGCGGCTACACGAATTACAATCATCAGGCGATGACGAATTACGAGCTTAGTGCCGACTACGTCGACAGCACGACGACCTACGACCCCAGACCGACGCAGACGCAGGTTGCGGACACCGTCGCGCCCGACACACCCTCGGCCGTCACCGCGACTGGAGTGCTTCCCAGTGTGGTAACTACCGGTAAGTATTCCTTCATTCGTAAGTCCTCCTGGTACACATGAACCCGTTAATCCCAGCGCGATGCGTAAGCACGCGTTATCGACTGAAATAATCGTGATATCGTGACGTATTATTGCTGATTGATTGATGAGACATTAATTAATTGTATTAACAGAAAGCAGACATCTCATAATAGAATCAAAGTTCATTTTTTTATCATAAATTTTTATCATAAAAGATAATAGAGAAAAAAATTTGTACGCAGAGTCTGAAGTACTTATATAAATAGTCTCTCAAAATTATCATCATTTTTTCAGCTATAATAAAGCAAATAGTAATATGTGTATATACATATACATATAAATATGTGTATAGTAATATTTTCTGTAATAACCGATGTGTTAATGTATTGAAGAGTAGAAATTAGAAGGTTTTATTGAATTTAATTTTACGAAAAATAACGATAATCTGTTTTTTATCTGGTTACAAATTTAAACTTTATTTTAAGTGAATCTTAAATTGCAGCTTAATTACTAAGATATTTAATGAGGAAAGTTATAAAGTTGTAAGGAAACAAATATCCAATCAAATTTCCATTAAGAAAAAATGTATTCCAAGTTGCTCAAAGAACTCTTGAAGAAATGAAAGACGATAGTTCTGAAACACATTGCATAATCCAATTTTTCGTACTTTGTGCAAATAAATACTTTTTCAGTAAAATATTATATTTACATAAATTGTAAATTTTTGTGTGTGCATAAGATTTATTTAAAAAGTTCACATATGTATATAAATATAAAGAATTAATCTCTTTTTTTATATATATTAAACTTTTGAGTTTCCATTTATTTCAAAGATGTATAAAAATTTCATTTCACATAAAACAATAGAATGAAATTAACAACGATGACTTTCATAAAATTTTAACATAATTTTTATATTTTCTCCACGTAAATATTTTCATCAACATAGATTTATCTCGATGCAAAGAATAAAATCGGATTATGCAAAGGATAAAATTGGCACGAGTGCATTACATAAGAGAACATTTTAATAAGTATCTGCTAAATTAGAATTGTAATCTTGTGAGCGCAACTGTTAAGTTCTCGCTTCGTAACCGGCACGTTAAATGCATTCCGGAGCACTGTCATTAACCTGGAGTTAATTGCGTTCGCGTCTTTAATGTCACCAGAGTTCCCTCCATCCCACGTCCTTGTCATCGATAATGATTTCACAGGCAAAACCGCAAATATTCTTCGTGTTCTATTGCGCGACAATTATTTCTGCAATATTGGCACAAATATTTTATTCGTAATTTTTGTTATAATGTGTATATTTATATACATTTATACATAATATATATACATATATATATTATGTATAAATGTAATAGAAAATTTAAACTTAATTTTATAATCATAAAAAGTAATAATTTTGAAATATATCTTTTGACACTATTTGGTTTCATCGCAAAATTACTTTCGTTAATTTCGAGAAAATTTTGCAGAAAAGTAATTTTCTAATTTATTCGTTTAGTATACCTACGCAATAATTTATACTTTTAATTTACATTTAATTTACACAAAAAATTTTTCTTATATTGCACGCGATTATAAGTATAAATCAGTTTATAACCAGAACGTATAAATTCTCTATAAATATACAAACGTATTCATTTCTCATAAATTTACATATTTTGGAAAATTATAATTATAACTTCAATTAAATATCTATTAGAGTGAAAATGTTTATGATTAATTCATATTGATTTTATTTTTCTAATCCACATGTTTTATACTTTATTACACACTGAAAATTTATTTGACATATAATTTAATATATCCGTGCAATTACGTCTTTCTTCATAAAATCGATTATGTTCATTTTCGAGTTGACTTGGGTTTGATCAACAAAATTTGCAACGTGTAGTTTCACTTGTGAGATCGACCAAGATTGACTTCAATACGTAGTAACGAAACTTTGCGTCGGAACGAAGTGGATCAATGATGAACCATGCAACTGGCTGATGATGTGTATTATTTGCTATCGAAGCGAACACTCATACACACACACACATGCACGCACGCATACTTTCTCAGAAAGAAAAATGATTGAAAAACTATATATTAATATATATACAATACTAAAAAAAGAATTTTATTTTTTTTTTCTAATTGACAAAACATGACAATCATAAAACTATAAAAAAATATATACAAACAGTTTTTAAATATTAATATTATTGAAACTTATATTTATTGTATTTAGCGAATTTATTAGTTTTATACGTGAGTTAATAACATAATATCAAATAATAATTGTTTTTACACGATTTATTTTAAAAATTTAATATCAAATACGAGTGCAAAATTTTCCAATTGACTATTTGTGTAACCTGATATTTTTATTTTGACAGAATTGTCGCAGAATAGAATATATTTAGTCTTGCCGAGGTAAATCATTATCACAACATTTAAACATTTAATACCATCATAATACCAGTTTTTTTAATAAGATCTGATGATGAGACATATGCTAAAGACTTATCTTTTTTATTTATTGAAAGACTTGATCCAAGTTTTAATCGAAGCTTTATGTGAATCTTTACAGATGCTTTGATAATAGTTTCAAATAAGTTCAGTTATGTATAGTTCGCTTTCAATTATACATTTGTTGCGTCAACTATTACTATTAACAGAGAAGTTTTTAGTTACATTTAACTTTTCTGCAGACTACTTAAACAAAATCTATAGCGAGCTATTTAATATTGAAACTATTACACTTTTATTGAGACTATTGGACAAGTTAATAATAAATATTTTTTGATTAAACAATTCTTGAAAAAAATTTATTGCAATTTTCCCTTGAAAAGGATATTCTTCTCTCTTATTGAAATTCTTAACAAATGTCTTAAAGAAATATTTTGCTACAAATTGAATTAAAATATATTGTGCCATCTATCATTCCGTATATTATTTTAATAAAAAAGAAAAAAAGATTGTTTTCCAATGCTGCCCTTCAGGTAAAAGGAAAGTTAGAGATACACGAGAGCATACACACAATGTACACATATTTTAGTTTCTTCAGACGTAAGATAGATGGACATAAGACCCTGCATAGGACTCATTCACAGAACTGAAATATTTAGACCTATTCGGTCCAACCCTCGAGACCAATTCAAGCCCTCGTGAACTTTGACTTTTCGGCACATCAGGGAAGTCTCTGTCCGCCTCGACGACCGGGAGCGGCGCAGGGGGTGGCGGTACCGGCGGCGGCGGCGGCGGAGGAGGCGGCGGCGGCGGCGGCGGCAGCAGTAGTGGTGGTGGTGGTAACGGTGGTGGCGGTACTGCTAGCGGTAATGGTAGTGGTAGCGGCGGCGGCAGCGGCGGCGGTGGTGGTGGTGGTTCCGCCGCGGCCGCCGGCGGGACTACCGGGGGTGGAAGCGGTGGCGGTGGAAGCGGCTCCCTGAGCGGCGGCGGAATCGTCGCCGTGAAGCAGGAGACCACCGTCGAGCTTGCCGGCCTGGGCCACGGCTCGTACACGATGGTCGACTCGACGACCTTCCTTAGCGGACAGCAACAGAGGGTCAGCAACCCGTCTGAGGATGACGAAGTGCCGAGTCTGCCCAGTATGTCCCATGCGATGAGATGTGAGGTTACGTTTGTGTCCCTTTGCATGCCTTGGCCCTCATCCCTTGGCCCACTTGCTCGATTCCCTCGCGAGGAAGTCTGGGGGACCAACAAAATTCTATAGGAAAATCTCCTCGTGAAATTCAATTGAGAAGGAATTTATTTTAATAAATTTTTGAATTCATACCTTCTTCTCTGATAAGAAATGTTTCGCATACACACGCGTAAATATACATGTATGTAATGTAAATTAAAAGTTAGGACACACAAATGCTATACGAGAAATTGACTAATTGACATATTTGGAAAAAAAACATGATTTGCTATATATTTCAATAATACAATCTGAAAAGCTTTGAAAATCTTTTAAATCTTACTAAAAATAATATAAATTGTATTTCAATCAATCTAGGTTTGTATCTCTATAATTTGCAATTTATATAATTTTAATACTAGACTTATGAGTCCACATATATATATTTTTTGTTTTAAGATAAATGGATATCATAATGATTAAAAATATTATACCTTAATATCTTGAAATAATTTAAGATAATAGTGAAGTAAAACTATTATGTTATAATATGGAATCTTGAAGAAAGGCGATTTGCCAACGAAATTCATTAATCAACGTAGAAACTAGTCCAGCCTCATGAAAAATTCATAAAGAGTTATTCAAAAATGGAAATTACTTGCTCTTTTATGTTACAAGGTACGACGCTATCTACTTGCTGACGCGATAAAATTATTATAAACGTTTTAGAGTGTATTTAATTACGCGGTAAAATGTTGGTCCTCTAAAACTTCATCTCAGTAGTTGAATATTTGCATTACGCATGTTACTTTGACTGTTTATTTTATGTGTACAACATTTATTAATGTAAAATATTATGTTATATTCTATTACCTTTTTTACGGTTAAATTGGTAGAGAAATTGTAAAGTCTAACGTTTATTATTCATTAATTTTTATATTATGAACCTTTATATTTACTCATTTTTAATCTTCTCTATATGAAGTTATAAATAATTTTTAAACTTTGTAAATTTTTTGCATGAAATTCTATACATTTTTGCTTTTGTTAAATTCACATGCCACAATTAGCAACAAGTAGAATGTAATTTATTTAATTCTTTTTACATTTTTTCCGGCTGCATTTTTTGTTTGAATGTAAAGTTTTTGAATTCATTATACGCATAAAATATAAGTAAATATATTTCTGTAGAATCTAACATTTATTAAACTTTGTATATTTATCCATTTTCCATCTTTGTTATATGATGTTATACATAATAATATAATTTATAAACTCTATACATTTTTTTCATGTGATTCTATATATTTTTATTTTTATTAATCACCAAGATTATACAAAATGTAGACTCTATCTAAGTCTTTTTATATTTATTTACGGCTGCATTTCTTGTTTGAATTGATTTCTGAGTTCATTATATATATGTACGAAATATTTAAATAAATATATATTTTTGAAAGTAAAACACATTTTTCCGCGTTAACTCCATAAATTTTTGTTTCATATACAGATACTTATATTTTATTATTTTCAATTTTAATTAATTAATCAATATCTAACACATATATAAACATATGCACGAAATTTTTGCACAATAATTATTGCAACAAACGCACCTTCAGCATGAACTATCTCCTTGCAACATAACAATCCACTATATATTGAATAAATTATTTTATTCAAATTGCCATTATTACATCTTTATTTAGGGTTCTTATACCATATATCTTTTTATAAAAAGTAACATCTACCTGATAAATTTAAGACACTTTTCAATAATTGTAAAAAACAATTTATAAGACGATTACATCAAGATAATTATTTAGCAACGAGGAATTAATATAAATCATATTGCTGCACGTTTATGGCGCTTGAAATATGTTTAAGATCTTTTTGGTTCGTCGAATAAATTCTTCTATCTTTATATAGCTATTATTGTTTTAAACACGTATATCATAAAAGGAGCCTATTACGAGGAAAATCCACCGGACTTTCGCAGATCCGGCACAGATCAGTGAGCTTCTCTCGAAAACGATAGCGGACGCGCACGCAAGGACATGCCTGGTGTCGACGGAACAGATCCAGGAGTCCTTCCGGAAGCCCACCGACATCTCCAGAATGATCTACTACAAGAACATGGCGCATGAGCAGCTCTGGCTGGAGTGCGCCCAAAAGCTGACCACCGTTATCCAGCAGATCATCGAGTTCGCCAAAATGGTCCCTGGATTCATGAAGCTCTCGCAGGACGACCAGATTGTTTTATTAAAGGCCGGTATGTAACTATATCGATATAAGCACAGTTGCCCGCTTACCAGCGATAAAACTTTATTGCTCTTTTGCGTGCTCTTGCGCGTGATTCGACCGCAAATTTTAAGAATTTAATCTGAAGATTAATTATTCTACTTTTAATTCTTAAGTGGAACAGGTAAGTAACTGCACACTACTTTTAATCAACGCAGTTACTAATGATTTGACATTCCTTTTTCTGATTAATATTTTATTATCGAAGAAATAATGAAAAAAATTTTTTTTAATATTTGCCAGTTTCCTTTATACGTTAATAGATTAATGAGTACCACGAGTTACCGTGCTTGGATATGCAATAATTTCTCGTTGCATTAGAATAGTGAAGATAACCTCCGTCAGTTTTTTTTAAAGAATTTAGATAAGTAAAAATGAAAAAGTGTAATATCTATGCTAATACCCTGCTGAAATGTAATAGGTTCCTTCGAGTTGGCTGTGCTACGAATGAGCAGGTACCTCGATCTCCAGCAAAACTGCGTTCTATACGGCGACACCTTGCTACCGCAGGAGGCGTTTTATACGACGGATACGGCGGAAATGAAGCTTGTTTCCTGCGTGTTCGAGCTGGCCAGAAGCATCGCCGAACTGAAACTCACCGAAACCGAGTTGGCGCTCTATAGCGCGGCTGTTCTACTTAGCCCTGGTGAGTGGCATAAACATACAGAATATTTCAAGTCTACTAGATAAAATTTTTTGAAATTGTTATTAAAATTAAAAAAATGTTTGTGTGTATATCAATAAGTTTAACATTTTTGTGTTTCAATACTCGCGCTTAAGTTCGCCTTAATGAGTATTGTGTATCGAATACATATTTCATTATGTATATATTGCATATTTTTTTGGTCAACTTTATTTTATCAGCATTGTTATATTAAGAATGAAAAAAAATCATATTTTCTTTGAAATTACGTACGGAAACTTCTGACTTCTGGCAACAATTTTCCCGATAAAAGGTCTGTAAAATTAACCGAGTGGGATTAAAAGAAGTTAATAAAAGAAATCTCGTATGTTTGCCTTTGCTATTATTCCAACAAATTAACTAACTTATGACATCTTGCGCAGATCGACCGGGACTGAAGTGCCTGGGAGACATCAATAGGCTGTCGCAGGCGGTGATCAGAGCGTTGAGGTCGGAACTGGATCGGAACCACGTGACGCCGATCAAGGGCGACGTGACCGTGTGCGACGCGATTCTTGCGAAGATACCACAGCTACGGGAGATCTCGCTGCTACACATGGACGCGCTGGCGAAGTTCAAACGGTCGCAGCCGCACCTCGAGTTCCCGGCCCTCCACAAGGAACTCTTCAGCGTCGATAGCTGAACGAGCGACGCGGCGCGGAACGTCGTCCCGGCGCTGCCGAGCGGACAGGAGCGCGAGTAGCGTCCCGGACCTTGCTCGGTCAAGGTGAGTCCGACCGTCCCGGAAGAGAGATACCCGACGATCTCGTGGGCCCGGGGGACCGGAAGTGGCGACGCTTCCTAGGAAGAATCCGCGAGCCGGCTCGGACGAAAACGATCTCGATGACGAAAGACGAGGTAACACAAGTGTCGTCAACAGATCGATCGATCGTGTCCATGGTCCGTCTCGTCGCGAAACGATTGAAAAGAGGTTGTTGCCTGTGTCGAGAACAACACAGAGGCAACGCGAATCATGGCAGTCGTTTACATTATGTTAGCTTCATGAGTCTTCGGATCGGAGATTCGTGCTTTTAAGACGACTATTCTTAAGACGCTTTACTAAGGATGGGTACTCGGAAAAGCGATGAACGATGTCAGAATATTTATCTGAATTCTGAGATTTAGATTAGAGTCATTGTCACACGTCACATTTGGCAGTAAATGCTGCTGTACAATTCTTAATGATCACGATTGTGATTTTTCTATTAAGTGAATAAATCGCATTTAAATATTAAATATCTAAAATAAATGAAAACTATGGTTTTTAGAATGATTAAATGGGAAGCCATTTAAAATAATTTAGAATTGTTTGACATTGTTTTATTTGAAAAAAATGCACAAAAGTGATAAATTTATTGCACAAAATAAAAATTTTTGTAATTTTAAAGTTAATGATTAGAAATGTAAAATTGATGTGTTGATACTAAAAAATCACTATTATAAGGGATTTATAAATACATAAAACGACGTTTAAAGTTCAAATAAAAATTTAAAAATATATCTTATAAAAAAATATATTTTAAATAATGGTTATTTTTAATGGCCAGTGATATTGCATGTAAATTTTATTGTTTTGAAATGAATAACTTTGTAATCTTTGTGATATCGAGGAAAAAATATATATGCATCTTTTATCAAAATTAAGTTTGAATAAAATTGCAATAAAATGCAGAAAATTAAAATACAAACAAGCTTGTACTTGAAAAATTTTTAATAGTACAATCGTTTGTATGAAAAATCAAATAAGAGCCATTCTATGGATTTATCTATGAGAAGAAGATTCAATCATTTTATTAAAAGTTTACATATTA
>VBVR01001521.1:0-29607 GCA_011638315.1 Tetramorium parvispinum | reverse complement strand
GTAGTTCATGTGCACGTTTTCTGACTTCCGCAGAGGGCGTATCGTCTTCGCGGATCAGCTAAAATCGGGCCGTGTCGTCTCTCAGGCTTCTCTCTGCCAATGTGCACGAAGGGTAACGCGAATGTACACAATTCTGGTTCTGTTCTATGCTTTGTGTCAATAAGAGCAGCAGCTGTCACTCAGTGGACATGGTGGACATCGACGATCGTCGGCATTGCGACTGATTGCGACGCGGACGGTACGTTCTGACGGATCGGTCTTATCGTAGAAAGATTCGGTGAGATTCAGAGCGTGATTTAGATTTGGAGATTCGTGGCATTCACGTTGTTCCGTCGTGAATACAAACATCAGGCTGCGTATAGAGCGACGAGCGGGAAGGAATCTCGCGCGTAGGTTAATGCACGGCTGATGCGTTCGTCTGGGGCGAGTCACCGCTGACAGATACCGAGATGTCATTCAGAATCGGCCAACGCGTCGAGGTCCCCGTGAAGGAGTGCCAAGGCGTGATAGCCTACATCGGCCACCCGGCGTTCGCGTCGGGCAAATGGATCGGCGTGATCCTCGACGAGCCGAAGGGGAAAAACAATGGCAGCGTCAAGGGCCAGGTGTACTTCAAGGTGAATTAACAGAAGAACGAATAGCCGTTTTCACTTTAATTTCAGCTTATTTTTTTATCTTTTTCTAATTCATATATTTATTTCTATCAATGCAGATTAATTTTCATCTCGGTTTAACTTGCCTTTCATCTTTTTCTAACTCTTAGAACTAGAGAAAGATGAAAAGTAAATTAAATTGAGTTTAAAGTTAGTCTGCGTTGATAAAAATGGATATTAAAAACTACATTGATAAAAATTGACATTAGAAAAAGATAAAAATGAAGATAAATTGAGATTAAAGTTAATTTAATTGAAAGAATTAATGTATGTGAGAGCGACCTCGATTAGGCGCGATATCTCATTGTAATGTATATGATTTGTAATGATTAGTTAACGTTTGTAATAGCAAATCTATTTTTTCCTGCGTTTAGAGCAGTTTAATTTACTCAGTGCAGAAGAAGATATATTTTATGTTATTTATTTCTATTGCCGCAGTGTGCAGAGAATCATGGCATGTTTGCACGTCAAACGCAACTTATTCTGTTGGACGATGCTGGAAACAGGACTGAGCCTGTTAGCCCATCATCCGCAGGCAGTAATGCCACGACACCTGATGATAGCGCCGCTAGAGCAAGGAGTCGATTAAATAGGTAAGTTTTCAGATCTAAATAGATTGCATTGAAAAATCTTGGTTAGAGATTTAAGTTAGAGATTTAAGATTTTTGTGAAAAACATACATAATTTTTCTATAATGAATGTAATAAACTGTAATCATTTCAAAATACTATAACTAACAAATTATATATGTCAGTCTTAAATATAAATGCTGTAGATAGAGTAATACAATATTTTGGAATATTTAAAGTAATGTATCATTATCTGAAATAGATAATAGTAGAATTAAGCAGTAATTAAACAAAATATAATTTACGTGCATCAAAAATAATTTATTCATTGTTGAACTGAACTGAATGTAATTCATAAATTCGAAAGAAAGAGTATTTGAAATTATCTGTCTTCACAATTTTCATGCTAGCATTAGTATGCGTCGAAGGAACGAGCCTACAGCGTAAGTTTTTCCTCCTGTAATAACGTAAAAAAGAAACGAATGATAATCGTTATTTTCCCTTCTAAGAACTCTGACATTTTTTATTATAAATAAATGAATAGGCGGGTATGTAATTAATAAATTCTTAAAATGTATATGCTGCTCCTAAAAGTGTACGAAGAAAAACATCTCCTGCGAATGTTACTCGCCAGCAATCTGACAAACTATTGGGGTAAGATTACTGCAAGCTAAATCTTGGCGAACGGATATGTCAGCAATGTGTATTTTTTTATCGCTACTGCTTATATAGACATTTTGAAAATCGCAATTATCTTCTGAGTACTGCCTCTGTCAAAATGCCAACTGTATTCTCTCATCGTTGAACATCCAAAGCATTTTACAGCTTAAAGCACAAACAACTTGCCAATATGCCTGTTATGGAGCTTTTACTTATGTATACATATTTTTAATTAATTAATAATAGATTATTTCTGTTGTGTTCATTATTGTGATACAAATGTTGTATTGCTAAATACTACAGGCTATTAAATTTTGTTTATCAATTTAATTTAAGTTTGCACACACACATTTCTGTAACATATATTTATTTTCAACATATTTTCTATAATGTATCTAAATGTATCTTTTTTTTTACAGACAATTATAATATTCTATGATTCATACAATTTTATAATATTACGTTCTACAATTACAATTTCCTGTTATTTTATGTGCAAATCTTTCTTTATTTCTCTTTTTTTATTTTAATTTAAATAATATAAGTTCAAGTTTCCACGATTTGATTGGTGATCAGCTTAATAAATATGTATAAAAAATATTATTTAAGTTGTCACATAAAATTATTAAATATTTGTAATTTTTTTTTACAGTTCTCGTTTATCCTTAACTGGAAGTAGAACATTATTAAGTGCCCCAAGCACAGAAAGCCTAACTGGATCATCGCATGAACGCAGAGACGGTGGCGAGTCGTTAATCCCAGCACCAACTTCAACATCAAAGCGTGCCTCATTCGTTGAGGTAAGACACATTGTGATAAGCTGTGATGAGAATTACAAAATACAGTACAAATTACAGAATACTATATAATATAAATTATTTTTATACCAATAATATATAAATTTTATACTTTTTGTGTCATATATATTTTTATTAAGAGTAAAACAAAAAATTTATCTATAAAGAACATTATTCAGAAGATTTAAGGCATGACGTATTTATGATGAATGGTATAAATCCTATGTGAACAAACTGTTTATATTCTTATGATACATCTCCATCGTTTTTAACTAACAAAGAGGTGATATTTTGAAATTTATAAGACTTTCAATTATTTGTATGTTTCTTATATTCATGTGCAAAGAATCCTATTCCGTGACTCTCGGTCAATCAAATGCAATTGTGCACGTATGCATTTCGTCTGACCGTGAAAGTGTGCTTGAACAAAAGTGAGGTAGACTTAATGGTGAAAATTAGAAGAAAAGCGAACGGACAGTGTAACATTGTAAAAGCAAGTCGAAGGATTCCATTGGCACAGAATGATTCATATGGGAATGCACGTACGTGTTTCAGAAGTCCCCTAGCACGAGCTCGCCTCCCGGCAAAAAGCCAAAGGCCCAAGATGATCAGAATAATGTAATTAATACTCATTAATTGTAATATCTCAATTTTTTTAATACATCACCTCTCTAATATCTTGTTCTTTCTTCATACTAGCTGTTTGCCAATCATAAAGCATCGTAACACATAATTTTCGTAACAAAACAGCGTCCATTGCACCTTTGACGGATACGTCCTTAGTGGATTATCGACGATTAATTTTATTTTACTCTCCGCATTATTGTGTTTAACATCAGCTTCATTAACTGAGTTCTATGGTGCTTTGATAGTTTACAATACACACAGTGGGAAGGGATATTCTGTATCGTCTCGTCCTACCTTCTACAGTTAGGAATGAAATTCCCCTTGCATTTGTGTCATGAGCTTAATAATACTAATACTCAGCACGGACGGACTTTACACGTCTTTGAGGTGTAGTTTTGCCTAATCAGTAACTTTCTCAGAGTTATATTTGTCAAGAGTTAATGGAACGGGGATGCAAATGAATCACATGTGCGAGTCGCTAGGACGTAATAGATGAGACAGTCTCGATGCTCTGACTTTAGCCATATCCTGTGTAAATGTATCACATAACACGATTCAACTCATCAACTGAATCTCCCTCTTTTTATTCGTATAGTATTAATAGAATATTCGGTGTAGCTTGTTGGTGTTTTGCTATTGCAACTAATCTCTCATTAATCATCACGAAACAGACTAATTTTATCCGAATGTAAATACAGAAACAATATGGCATTGCCATAACATCATGTACGACTCTCATATATAGGAAATGTGGGGTGTTTTTTTCATTGCCGCATTTTGAGAATAATTATGTTATCTTTGTTTGCGCCATCCATATACCGTTTAGTTATACCGTGTGTGTATATGCGTTTCAAGCTGGCACAGGTGCGCAGGTCCAGAGGACTTTGAAGAAACTCTTTGGCGATATACAATTCTTTCATGCGATAATAAAAAGAACACCCAACGTCACAAAATACAATATATCTTACTTTCTTCCCTTTCTGTAATTCAGACAGGTTTTGTAGAAACGTTGAAACCACAATTCGTACCCGGTCAGGTGATGGCGGGTTCAGCAGCAGCTGCGAACTTGGTCGAAGAAAAATTGTCGCATTTGCAACTTGTGCAAGAAAACGATAATCTGAAATCTCAGGTAAATTTCTCTTTTAGGTTTTCTGCCTCGAGAATCTTTTCACTGTTCTGTTATAATATAAAATTGTGTAATCTATTGTGTTAATTTATTATGTGCATACATAATATAAATTTTAGGTACGTGATCTTACCGAGAAAGTAGAAACGCTGCGCGTAAAGCGAATGCAAGATAAAGAAAGGATGAAAGATTTTGAGAAAACGAAGCTTCAAGTTGAACAGCTTCTTGAATTTAAAGCCAAAGTCATGGAAAGTCAAGTGAGTAACATGTAATACCAGACACGCTAAAATCGATTAAATATCGAAAATTCTAAGATTTTCACTGAATGAATTTACTCTTTAAATTTTTAGAATAAGTTACTTACTTTCTACTTTTGCTATTTGTGTTATCAAAGGCAAGCCTTCAGAGAGAACTTCAACGAGCTCGGCAAGAAGCTAGAGAAGCTCACGTGGCAAGAGAACAGTACCAAGAAGAAATGTCTGATCTTGCAGAGACAGTGGAAATGGCTACATTAGATAAAGAAATGGCGGAAGAGAAGGCCGAAACTCTTCAGATCGAGCTAGAGCAACTCAAGGAAAAATTGGAGGAACAAACATTGGATCTAGAGATATTACGCACAGAAATGTCCGAGCGGGTATAATATTTTGTCTAATTTTTATAAAGGTTTTTTTGTATCTTTTTTATTAATTGTTTAAATGACATTTATTTCCACATATAAGGCAGCCGGTGGTGGAGCGACTACAGGAACATCGAACTACGAGGTGAAGCAACTGGAACAGCAAAATAATAGATTGCGTGAAACACTCGTGAAAATGCGCGATTTATCCGCGCATGAGAAACACGAATTCCAAAAGTTGCAAAAGGATATGGATCAGAAAAAATCTGAGATCATGGAACTGGGTCGTACGAAAGAAAAGTTGTCGGCGCGGGTCGAAGAAATGGAACATCAGATAGCAGATCTACAGGAACAAGTATATATTGTTTGTACGATTCACAATAACATCATAGAGTTGCATACATATTTTAATGTTTCTTTTGTAGGTCGATGCAGCACTAGGAGCTGAAGAAATGGTCGAGATGCTAGGCGAGAAGAAAATGGCATTGGAAGAAAAAGTGGCTGAACTGGAAGAGGCTGTTTCAGATTTAGAGGCTTTACAAGTACGTAGTGTACTTGTACTTTGTGTATTACGAAAGATGATTATAATAACGAATAATCTACTACGAATCTGTTCAGGATATGTCGGATCAATTGGCTGAATCGTCCAAAGAGTTAGAACTAGAGCTTCGTGAGGAATTGGATCTCGCACTCGGGGCAGCGCGCGATGCCCAGCGGCATCGGGACGCCGCGCTGGAAACGCTGGCAGATCGCGAATTAACCATCACAAAGTTCCGCGAACTGACGCATCAATTGCAGGAACAATGTTTGCAGTTGCAACAACGAGTTCAGTCGACAGAGTCTACCAAGACTAACGTTCGAGGTAGGATAGGAAATGGTGGTACATACGAAACTTTATTAACTAAATTATCTCTTTTTTAATAAATTCTTATATTATTTATGATTTAGGTGCTGATCAACAACTTGCGGAGATATTAGACTTCCAGAAAACGTTCGCCGAAACCCGAGCGCAAACCAAGGCGGTCGATCTTGAACTGCGTCGTTTAGATGCCGAGGAAGCACGAAATCACGTGTGCTACTTGCTATCCTTCATGCCTCCTGCATTTTTGACTCGCGGCGGAGATCATGATGCGATATTAACTCTCTTGTTGATACCGCGAATGACACAAAAAACAGAGATATTGATTTCGCAAGTTCGGGAGAAGTACAGATCGATCGAAAAAATAGACAAGTAATGATAATTTTATTTCACTGCGCCAGCTTCTTTTAGATTTCTCATATAATTAATTTTTGTTTCATTACAGGACTTCTGTAGTGAGAGGCCATTCGGTAGCGCAATATTCGTTCAGATCTCGTCTGTGCTCGCACATGTACGCCTTACAAACCACCTTGGGCTGCTTCGAGTCGGCTTTAAACTCGTGTACTTCGGAAATGTTACTTAAAGCGGGTGCAGCTTATCCTGAAATGGCAGCGCAAGAGAAATCCTTGGACTCATTGATCGAGCTAGCTAAGAGAGATCAATTGGACGAGAATTTGCCGATGGACGCGATCGAAAAGTGTTGCGGATACTTTGCCACAATGTTCTCCGTGCTCTTTGGTGAAAGTATAGCTGTTAACCAGGCACGCCTAATTGTGAATGGCACGAGAACTTTGGGCAATACGTGCGATGCTATAACTACAGATGCCGCGGCGATCAAAGTGTTGATACAAGGAGAGGGTGGCGATATAGGTATATATTTGATTAATTAAATTTGACTTGCTAAATTAGATGTGAATATAATGCATTCTTGTTATTAAAGGTAAACTTTGTCAACACGTTGAAACGACGTGCGAAGTGATCCAGCAGCATTTGAAATCAGCTAGAAGGCGAGTACCACGTGATCATGCTGGTCCAGCATTTTCCGTAGGCGCCAATTTAGGATTAGATAAAGATTGCAACGAACAATTTTCGACATGCTATCAACACGGCGTGAAGATTATGAAGACACTTCAGTATTTATTGAAGAGTGCTTTGCAGGCTATCACCGGAAGTGGCGGTAGGTGTCTTAAGTAAATTCTCTCGGAAAATTTCTTTTTATAGTTTTAAAACAAATAAATTCTCTTCAGATTTAGACGCGGGACTAACGGCCGATAAGTTGAAGGAAATGGCCGCGACATCCAGCGAAAGAGTGTACGATACAGAAGACTTGGGCCCTGTGGCCACTATCAAAGCTAGTTTAACGATAATACAACAATTGGCGGCAAATCTGGCACAAAAGATGGCCGAGTGCGAAAATGAATTAGCTATAAGTGGGCAGACACAAAGTCAGCAACAATCTATGGAAACTGAGCAAATAACGCCAATTGTGACTAGAGCAAATTCTGTGAGGAAGGAATCGGAAGAAACGAAAATACTCAGCAGGTGCGTACATTTCTGTTCAACTGGTTATATAATTATTATTAGAAGATTCTTTGAGATAATTCTTTAACATTTTCACATTAGAAAACTCGAAACAAGGGACAGTGATGTACGTGAGGCGAGATTAGCTTTGCGGGAGAAGCAGGAGGAATTATCTGAGATGACACTACGAAAGGAATTGGCCGAGAAGCGTTTCGCGACGCAGCAGCATGAACACGAGATGAATGTCGAGAAGTTGAAGAGAAAATTGGAAGAAGCACAAAATCAATTAAAACGCAAAGTATATATATTTTTTTATTATTATACTATTATATATCGCAATCTATAATTTATTCACTGATTTCTTAATTTTTTTCTTGATAATAGGAAAAAGAATTCGAAGAAACAATGGACCATCTTCAAACCGATATCGATAGTTTAGAAACAGAGAAAGGACAATTGAAGGAAAAATTGAAGTCAATTGGCAAGAAGACGATATCGGCGTCTGGCACGGATAGTATGATAGGAAGTACTTCGATAACAAGTACTTTAGACAACAAATATTACGTACAAGAGATAAATGCTCTCAAACAAGCCTTGAATAATGAGAATCAGCAGAAGAAGAAGATAATGTGCGCTGTCTTACGTCAAAAATTAGATAGTTTGGAGCCGTTGCCATCGCCGACGAATCTCAAATCTCTGGATACGAAAATTCAAGAATTGCGAAAGAAGATTACTGATCTCGTTAAGGTAATTAATTACTAATTGATAATCATTATCAATTATTATTACATTCAAATATTCTTCTACACGAATTCATTTATTCACATTTTAGGATGTCGAAAAGACTTTGGTATATCCGACAGTACCCGATTTGAGGCGCAAAGTGCCCGAAACATCTTATCATTATTTATTGGAACGGCAAAGGAATATTATACAACTAAAGGAACGAGTTGATGAGCTAGTGGTAAGTATAGATAAAAGATAGATAAGCGACAGAGTACAACAAACCAGTGCACAATATCAATTACTGGATGTCCAAAATATATTCTTTAGGCTCAAGTACGTCGTGAGGCTATTAAACGTACACCGGGTGGAAGAGCGGAAGCAAATTTCGCTATATATCCAAATCGCGAGATGGCGGCGGCAATGCAGGAGCGCAAATTACTTGCTGCCGAAATAAAGATCCCCTACAACGGCCCTGAACAATCATTCTCCGTTAACGTAGGACCGCAAGAACTTAGGAAAATTCACACGTTATTATATTATTAAGAGTCTGCGTTGTTTTATTTATTTCGTGATGAAGATATGTGATCACAGAATCCTCAAGGTATATCATGTAAGAGAGATTATCTTTTTCTAATAATTTTTTCACGGTAGTAATATTTTGTACTATGTTGCCGTACCCAGTCGTGCTTCACAAAAATGAAGCGTGCTAATTATAATGCATTGTTGAATAATGGCATTAACTAGGCTTTTATACGGAGAATTGATGTATCCTTGTATCGATGTGAAAAAAGAGGTACAGGACAAATCTAGTAATTCGTAATTTGCACTTGTGCAAGGTTTATTTATTTCCGATGGGCTACAGCGCGATGACCGGCGCATCGCAGCTGGGAGGCTCTTTTTCAGTGTTCATTACGTTTATAAACGCAATGTTATTTAGTATTAACAATATGGAAGAAAAATCATGTGCCTCCATGGCTTTTCTGTATTATATATATATATGCCTTCAAGAATTGTCAAATATATGGTCTAAAAATATTTACATAAGTGTTTCGTATGTACACCCTAAACGGTGATGGTATCACAATAATAGAAAGTAGTGTGGTCTTGTAGAGCGGATATACCACCTGCCTTGACCAAACATGTACACTTTCACTGTTGTTATGCATTATACACAACAACCTATCTCGGTAAATTGTCAGCAAGATTAACATTTAATGAAACAGAAACTTATAGTACAATATTCCAGGTTTTTTTATTTGTAGAGATAAAAGGAGCAGTAAACCGTTGATATATTTCCTCAAATATTTATGAAATAAGGTATGCCTTAATTACTGTCACAATTTTATTATACATACAGATATGTATATGTGCATATGTATATACATACGTTTGGGCGATATATGCACACGCGTGTATATATATATACATACACATACACACAGCGGATAGTACTTAAGTGCATATATCGTTAGTTATTTTATTAACTTACTCGCTCATTCATTCTCACATGTTGATGCGCACTTTTACACTTTCATTTATCCCCTTCATAATAATAATAATAATAATAACCATGCATTCAATCGAGGATGGTTATTGGGTATATTCTTTCTCATATTCTCAAAAGTGTCCGCCAGGCAGCGTAATCCGCATCTTCGGATATAATAAGCTTTAAGATTTCAGTTGAATTCATCATTGCAATCGTACTTAAAGCTGTCCGGACGACTGGTAGTACCTTCCACGACGAGGATGTGTGACGCACGCTAATAGCACTGTTCAACAAAAACTGACTTTTTTTTTTTATTAACACCGGAATGAGAATAGTTCATTTTTGCAACTTTAACTGCAAATTTCTTAAAATTGTAATGTAATTTGACAAACAGGTTCGTGTTTAGCGTTCAAAAACTACAAGAAATGATTATTCTCATTCTGATGTTTTTTTTTTGGTCGAACAGTGTAGTATTCGTTAAAGGTATATGACCGTAATATTCTTTTGGAAACTAATACTCGCAGAACATGGATGTGAAGAGTTTAACAACTAGAATGAATAATACAACTAAAATCTTAAACGATATGAATAGAAACGATAGTTGTTTAGCAATTGCCGATATCGATAAGTATTCTGACTGTTCGAGGTTCGAGGCGACTTCTCTCGGTATGTATGTGTATGCATGTACAGAGAACGTTGGTCACGATGAAGTATGAAGTCCCTTAAATGTGTATACAAAATATCAAACTTAATCTTGAAGCAACAGCACGTGAAATAGCTACTGCACAGTCTCAGCTATTAAAAACTATATACGGAAGAATTATCCAGCTAGAGCCTCAGTTACAGGAATACTTTCCGAATGAGATAATTTTTTTTTCATATTATCTAGATGAAAGTAAGCTTGTAACTACTTCCCGCTATTCAAAATTTCTTCTTCTCAACAACGACTGTTTATACCTCTGCGATCTCATAATAAACATATTCACAGACAGAAAGAGAGTAAATCGAGGGATATTTCTACAATAGAGTCGTTAGTCATTTGTTCGTTTCTCGATGGAGTACTCGTTACTCAATACAGTACGGTACATACTTAAAAGTTAGATTGTTGCCTTAACATTAAGGTATCTTTAATATTACTTTAACTTGTCAATATTATATCGGAGAGAGACGTAATCGTTCATATATATAAAAAAAAGATTATTCCAGTCAAACGTACCAAAAGTATGTACAATGATAGTACCTTTGATACTATTGACATATTATCTTTGATAAGAAAAATATTAACACTTTCTCAACATTCCATATATACCAGCGGAATGCCGATCATGCTATATATTGAAGACGAAACCAAATTTAGGAAGCAGAATGTCAGTTTGCCACGATATAGTACTCATGCTCTCTCACAAGACACACATATTTTGCATATCTCTCTCTTTTCTGTTTGTAGAATAGATATAAAATTTTACACCACACGCTCCGCAGATCAACGTGAGTATCCAAGAATGATCTGAACGTTCTCTCTTTCTCTCCATGAAAGTTGCACAATTTTCGCGAATTAAATCACCCATTGTATTCACAAGCCCGATTATATATATATATGCCCTTACAATCTTCCTCAGAGGGCAACAAAACCTTTATTTTCAATTATTACCAACGGTAAATTAAATACGTAATAACAAAATAAGAACAAGCCATTTTCTGGCTGGCTGGTCTCTCACTCGGATTTCCAAATCCAAAAAGTTCAATCAGCCGAAACTCTAAATTGCCAGTGTTACAATGTTCTCATTTGTATGGTTCAGCAAATATGTGATACAAAAAAATCATGTTCCCCTTATCGCAAATGCTCAAATGCTGCATTTGTAGTTGCATCACTCTTTTCTCTTTGCGCGAAATTAGAGTGTTGACTGATATGACTCTTTGAATGATAACTTCTGTAAGAAATTCGGTACCTCGTTTGAAACACTTTTGTGATCGCAATCAAGATTGTTGCTACAATGAGGAGTTATAGTCTTAGCGCGCTCCTGAAACAAATAAAACCGATTTTGACATTATAGAAATTATCATACTTCTTTTAAGAGTTCTGCTATAATATATTTGTGGATCGTGCTAGTAGCTCTCTTTTGGTTTTTATATTCCGCTTACTTACTTTGACAGTGAAATGTGCAAACATTACTTGTTTTTACGCAATTTTGCATTATATGCAAGGAACATTGTCGATATTAATTTGAAATTCAGTAGAAGACATTAAAGCGTAAGTGGAAGATATTAAAGCGTCAATTCCTCAATTAAATTAAGAGATGGAAAGATGATAAATATATTAATAAATATAAACTTCGAAGTTTAGTATATACAAGTAAAAAATATGTACATATATATAAATTTGGATATATTATTTCAAATCACATTCAACAATATTCTCAAAAACAAATTCAGAGCCTATAAGAATCTGTAAGATATAATTATTAAAATGCAAAAGCCATTAACTAATAATAAAGATAGGAACGTTAAACAATATATGAGAGAAATAATATGAGTCATCATAAATATATGAGATATTTCCTCCATAAATATCTTTGAAAAATTTTGATATAGAAGTTCATATAGTCGATGTCATGGGATAGAATTAATCGTTAAGTGAATGTTAATAAGCATACTTATATTTCCATTAGTGTTTCAGTCATTATTATTAGTAAATAGTAAAGAAAATCTTTTCTCCAAAAAATTTTTTGTTGTGCCGATTTTCTCATCGGGGAAGGAGGAAAAAGCATTTAAGAAGCTCCAGAGTTATTGCTTCTTGGAAGAATGATTTGGTGGAAGAATGCCAATCGAATTGTTGAGTTTTGTGGAGGACTCCAACCATCTTTTAAGGTTGAAATTAGCTGTTAAAAAATGATAATTTATATAAACAACATAACGAAAAAACATAAATCTCAAGTTATACGACAGTGATATAGAACATAAGTCTGTGAAGTTTTAACAATTTAAAAGATAATCCCGTGATGATTGTTACCGAATATGAAATGATGATGTGAGATATACATCTGTTAGAGGAATCTAGTGGCTTATACGTGGACATGCTGCAAAAAATTAGTTGTAGAAATTTTGACTGCACCTGATTGAGCGTTGGCCTGAGTAGGTGCTTGACCTTGACCTTGCCCTTGTCCTTGAGCACCTTGAGCACCTTGAGAGAGACCTGGTCCAGCTGTTGATACTCCACCGCTAATATTACTACTTGCTGCCTTTTGCTTTAACATCGTCCAATCAAATGTATAATCATATTGATGGTTCAATGTACGGAAAAGTATGCGGAAAAGTTGGCGTAAATACATATAGTCCGGGCTTTCTTCAAAGCGTAGACCTCGCGTATAATTTAAATACATAGCAAATTCGGCAGGAAATCCCTGAAAAATGGTAATCTCCGTGTAATGTATGTACATATAAATAATACAGGAAAAATAAGAAAAAATTTTTCAAGCGTACCTTGCATAAGACTTCTACTGGCGTGGACATTTTTTTCTCACTAATTTTCTCATACTTTTGTTTCTTTGTCGCAGCTTTGAGACCTTGCCAAGGTAACGATCCTCGATTAAAGTACATAAGAACGTAGCCGAGTGATTCCATGTCGTCGCGACGACTCTGCTCAATTCCAAGATGCGCATTGATAGAAGCATACCTCGCAGTACCCGTTAAATTTTTATCTTCGCGGTATATTATATGCAGTCTTGTGCGACTATCTCTATACTTTTTAGCCAATCCGAAATCGATGAGGAATAGCTGAAACGTTTAATCCGTAATTTAGTATTGGTGGCCAAAAATATGGTATTTTATTTTTTATATATTATTGGAGGAATAATCAGAATAAAATGCGTACCTTATTACAATGTCGTCCAATCCCCATTAAAAAATTATCTGGTTTTATATCTCTGTGAATAAAGTGTTTGCAGTGAACATACTCAATCCTACCAATCATCTGGTCTGCCAGCATTAAGACTGTCTTGATTGTAAACCTTCTTGAACAGAAAGTGAAAAGGTCTTCCAAAGATGGTCCAAGAAGATCCATGACAAGAACATTGTATTCGCGTTCTTGACCATACCTAGGAAAAAAAGAAGAAATTCTTGTCAGTTGGCTGTTTGACATAATTTCAGTTAATATGAATTTATTTTAATGATTTATTTAAAAAAACTTTTTTTTATTACATTATAGATACAACTGAGAATACATAAAAAATATAGAGAATTAAATGTGATAATTACCAACGTATGTGTGGTATTCCTATACCACCATGTAATATTTTGTATAGCTTTGATTCGTACAGAAGCTGTGGATGCCGGGCTCGCATGTTCTCCAACTTAACTGCGACTTCCTGAAATAAAAACGTGTTATGTTATCAAACTGCATTGCAAAGTCTAATTCAATACAAGTCACAAACAAGATGCAGATAAATGAAATGATATGAATGATGTTACAGTTTCTTTCTTTTTGCTACTCTGACTTTTCTTTGTTTCTCAAGCACTGTACCTATTTATATCCCACAAGAATAACAATAGACAGAATTCCAAAAAGTTGATATTAGAAAAGTAAAAGATGAGAACAAGTCTCTCCTAATAACAGTGAGAATAAATGTACTAGGTTTACATAAAAATACGAGTTTATGTAAATTCTCATTTAATTGCATTTTTATCTAAATCTTGGTTAGATTCCATTTCCCATTCATTACTATTCACACAATGACATCGTATCCTAACAGGATATGTCATTATCCTCGCCATTATCAGTTTCTTCGTTATACTATGAGAGATGTATCACCATATATAGATCATAAGTAAATGCCGCGTGAGATAAATCGCATAACACAGCAGTATTATCAAAAAGGAAGCGCTTTGCAAAACAAACGGAACGAAGATGCCCTGTCATTATTTATTGTACCCTATAATTTTTTTCATCCGCACGGAAAACTGTAACCCGCTAGGAAGTTGGAATTCGTCGACTAGACTCCGACCGTCTATTCAACCCAATTCCAGCGAAAAAGCCATAAGAAATTTATCTCAGCTTTCGATACTCGGAATAATCGTTAAATACACGCACACTTGGACTTCCGATAATCGTCGCTATTGTGACAAGCGTCAGCTTATATTTATCCCAAGCGCGTCTAGACGCACGTACGTACGTACGTCACTCGCGACGTCGCCGCGGCGGGCTCGCCGTCGGAGGATATCTCGAGGGTCCGCGCGTCTCTGAGCCGTCGGCTACGACTGATCTCGACGGCCAGAAGGATCCGTGTCTCGGACACGGGTAATCGCGGTCGACATGTCGCGACGCCGTCCCGTCCCGCCTGGTGCGACCTGATCTCGTCGAGCGAGGCGGAGCGAGAGAGAGAGCGCGCGCGCGGACTCCGACGAGACGAGTCGGAGCGAGGAACGGGAAACGCGAGCAAAGGGAACCGAGCTGGCTGATAGGCAGTCCAGCAGTAGGTCGTGCAAGTTGGACGAGAGGGACGCCCGTGGGGGTCTCGCCTTACCTCGCCATTGGAGATGTTGATGCCGAGGTAAATGTCGCCGAAGGAGCCCGAGCCGATCTTCCTCATCAACCTGTACTTGCCACCCACGATGAACTCACTCTTCGCTATTGACATCGCCAACGCCGCCATGTCACTGCTCTCCGCCGAATGCCTTCTCTCTCACCTCCACTCCGTCTGGCTTCTTCCCTTATGCTGCCTTCCGCGGGGACCTCTGCACGGCGGTGTAAGTTTTGCACCTGCTCTCCGTCTCTCTCCCCTTTCTCTCTCTCTCTCGCTCGCTCTCGCGCGCGCGAAGGTCGGACCGAATCGAGGGTAAGCGCCGACCGTGGCCGTTGCGTGGCTCCGCGGGCCAGATTTCGGCCAGTCAGGGTCGCCGGGGGTCGCGATGCGGTCGTTGTAGCGTGTCCACGGGCGGGCTGTTCACTGGCGGCACGGCAAGCCCCGTCGACAGCGCGCCGACATTTTCCCTCTCGCTGTGGGCACGAAGAGCAGCGACTGACGGTTCCCGGAAGCGATGCGTCACCGAACGACGGCACGGGGTGAGGGGGGCCAGGCAGCCGCACTGCCGCTCAATGGAGTCACTTCTGCCGCGCGACGCCAAGCGTCGCCCGTACGTAAGCGCCGCGACGATGCGACCGCGGGATCGGTGATAATCGGCGTGGCTTTTTCGCTGCGCGATCGCGTGCCCGTGCGAACCGTCCGCGTCCCTCGCGTCCACTCGCGTCCGAGCCGCGTGAAGTTGCTCGCTTGACCACGCTGGTGCCTCTCGGCTGCGCTCAGGCGCGTAGCAAGGCGCCGCGCCGCCCTGGACCGCCTGGACGCCGTTTTACTCTCGCCAACTTCAACTGCACGAACGACAAAAATTAATACAGACGTTACGACATTTTTTATTCCCAATCGACACGGAGCATCAGTGACATTACAGTTATAATTATGCACTCAACAATGTAAATGTAACTCATGTTGTTATATTCTCAGTACCCAGTAAACATGAAATTTTGCAGCAACACTGTGACAATATTACAATATTGCTGTGATGTTACTGCAATGTTAAAACGGTGCTACAATATTATTATTATGACTGTATTTACTGGGTATTTCCTGTACAAAGTAACAGTAATATAACGTCAATATTATAAATTCCCACTCAACAATGTAACTACAATGTAACATGTCTTGTATATAACAATTAAATTGTTGAGTAGAAAATTTTAATATTGACTCCAAGTAGAAGAAAAATTATAATTATAATAATATTTTGATGTCATTTTGACATCTTTGTAATTTCTTGTTCTACTTGGGACGTTACATTATTGTTACTTTGTGTTTACTGAGTTACATTTATATTGTCAAGTGCGAAGTTATAACGGAGATGTAACGTAACTGATGCTCTGTGTTGACTGGGTTTCTTCTTTTTAACATTATGCGTGATTATTGAATCATTCCGAAATACTTTCAGTTATTTATAAAAGTTTTTCTGACGAACGAATCGATAGATCGACGATTTGTGGCTCACATTGAAATCAACGTGAAATTTTAACGCAAATGGGATTTAAGCGATTCACGTGTTCTCAAAAGTTTGTTCTTAGTAGTTAGTGAATTTGGAGAAATGTGGGTCACAGGAGTCACTTCCTCGTGGCTACGGCACTGACGTACCGGAACCTCGTGCTACTTGTCCACCTCTTTACAAGCTATTGTTCGGACAAGTTCGAGAGCCGTTGCTGTCGTCATGCGTCACATAAACCTTTGATTATGGCGATAATATCAGCGCCCCTACGGCAGGGCGAGAGAAAACGGGACGGTACGCGGATTGTTTGGACCGAGAAGATTTAAAACATCTGCGGCGACATCTGGAGTGCCAACTGACTTCACGCGTGTTCGCAGGTAACGGCGGCGCAGCGCCCAGCGGCCGTGATTATTCTCGGCTAGCTTCACGCGTGTTCCAAGCACCTCTGGATATTCCTCTGGATATTCCTCTGGATATTCATGGCAAGCGTTTTGCTGCGAAACGCGACGCGCGTAGGACTGGCCAGGCGTCTGAAGGATAGCCGGATAACCGTGAGCAACAAGAGGTGCATCATGACGAGTCGGGCGAGGCTCGAAAAGGCCCTCGAGGAGTTGCAGAGGAATCCCTATTTCGACAAGTACGCCGAGAAGATTGCGAGGCTGCAGCAGACCAGCCCGGAGGAGTTTCTGCAACGCGTCGAGCAGCAGGAAGAGAAAACTCGCGCGGAGCAAGGTATATGATTTTCGCGAGGCCTGCAAGGCTATTTCTGACAATACAACGTTGTTTCTTGATTTATTCTCCGAAACAATTGTCTGTATTTCCCTTCTTTCTGACAATTATAAACTTGGCGCATTTATAAACTTTTCGGTTTAGCATTTCTAGGAATTGGCAGCAAATGTTTAGATAATATAATTCTTATGATTTATCGATGATAAGGATATTAGTTTTTAAGCAAAGAGAATTGTGAAAGGCTGAGATAAAGAATGTTCAAATCGTTATTGTTAAAGAGAAACGTGAGAAAGCTGGGAGTTTCTACCAAACTGAGGCAAAGCCAGCTTTGGAACCTGATACACAGGCAAGAGAAGCGCGATTGGATAGCATAATGAAAGTTGACATGATAAAAGATCGATCGAAAGAGGAGATTATAAAAATATGGAATGATTATCACAAGCAGAAGGACTGTATTTGTGGTACCATGACGCCCGAGCAGTACGATAAGATGTCTGCGCGCGGCAAGCAGTATTCCACCTTCCTTTTGCCATTACCGAGAAAACAGGGTTATGAATTTATAATGTGCCAGTTTTACGGCTCCGAGGTGCATATGACTCCGCTTTTATGGTACCAGACGCATAAAGAGAATGCGCCTGAGTGCTTGACTATGATACACTACACTGAGTTGAGAGACGATAAGGACATCATACTTATGCGTGGAGAATTTGACACAAAGTTACTGCAAGTGCAGGAAGCGCAATGCCTAGCTAATGAATTGCAGTTATATTATTGCAACAATAACGAACACAGATTGAAGTTACTCGAAACATTTACCAATAGACCTAATGATTTTAAGCATATGGATCTCATAGCTCAGTTAGAAACAATATCCTTAGAGTTGCCTAATTCTGAGACGAAGAAATGAGAATTGTTGTAACGTCTATATCGCTCTTTGTTGTTTAATGTATTGTAATTATATGTACAGAAAAAATAAATATTTTTAAGATGAATTCGTATATCATTTTTTTCATAAATTCATGAAAAAACTTAATTTAGTATATTATTTTTACTTTTAACTATGACTATAACAAATAATAAATAAATATTGTTAAATAATATTATTAAATCTCTTTTATCTCTTACGTCTATCTTATGGCACGCAATACTAAGTAGTTTTTATGAAAGTGTTATGAACAATTGATGTAATAATACTGCTTTACTTTATTTCAAAATTTCTGTGTTAATTGTTCACATGATAATAATCGTTAATTTAAATTTCAGTTAAACACGTAATTACAAAGTATCAGCCTTTGAAATCAGCAATATTTCCATTCCTATTAAAAAATATACGGCCATCTTGGAGTTTAACAATAAAGAGGCAATATGTAAAAGATTTATCTCAAAATAAGTATATTACTACACCGATTTTTTATGTAAACGCTGGTATGTACTTTCTTCAAATTAAAAATTCTCATTAACCTAGGTCATCATTATAACAGGAAGATACAAATGTATATTTTATATGTTAGGTCCTCATATTGGACATTTGTACAGTGCAGTTCTGGCTGATGCTGTTGCTCGATACAACAGCATGTTGGGGCATAATACATTTTTTTCCACTGGCACCGATGAGCACGGTAATAAGATTAAAACCGCCGCAGCCGCAGCTGGTCTACCGAATCTCGAGTACTCTACAAGAATCTCGCAGCAATTCAAGGAAATGTGCGATAGGTTTGAAGTGGATTATTCGCGTTTCATTAGAACCACTGAAAAGCAGCATTGTGATGCAGTGTATCATTTTTGGGTTCTTAAAACACATTTACTTCTGAATATCGATCTCGTGTATATTTGTAATATCTTATGACTCACATTGGGAAATTGAACATTTTCAGAAACGATTAGAAGAAAGAGGGCATATCTATCTGGGAAAATACTCGGGATGGTATTGTGTATCGGACGAAGCGTTTCTCTGTGATGCAGAGTTGGTAGAACAGAAAGATTTGGCTGGTAACGTAATCAAAGTCTCTGCGGAATCGGGAAACCAAGTAGAATGGACAGAGGAAGAAAATTACAAATTCCGACTTAGCGCATTTCAAGACGATCTCAAGTACTGGCTCAAAGATGGTATAAGATGTCAAGTCTTAAGCTAATTTATCACTTCCCTTTAACGATTGCAAATTCTAAATTTTGAAATTTTTTTGTAGAAAACACAGTTAAACCTGCGCTGTATCACAAAACATTATCCCAATGGGTAGAAGAAGGTACATGTTTACAAGACTTGAGCATCACTAGAATCAGAAACAAGGTGCCATGGGCTTTACCTTCCCCGTGTAACGAGTTTCATTCGATATATGTATGGATGGATGCCTTAGTAAATTATTTAACAGTCTTAGGATATCCAAATGAGTCGTACAAAGAATTTTGGCCACCCAGTATTCAAGTATGAATCATAATTTTTAGCTAATACTAAATGTCACGTAAAAATTGTCAAATTAAAATATATAAAAAAATTTTATTGATGTAGATAATTGGAAAAGATATTTTGAAGTTTCACGGTATCTATTGGCCAGCATTCTTAATAGCGGCAGGTCTCGAGCCTCCAAAGACGCTACTGTGTCACGCTCACTGGACTGTTGATCATAAAAAAATGTCGAAATCGAAGGGAAACGTAATTTCGCCATTTGTAGCTGCAAATGATTATTCAGAAGAGGGATTACGATACTTTGTTCTGAGAGAAGCGGTACCACAGAACGATGCAAGTAAGGCGACATCATGCATTTACTTGTTACTCGTATCACTTGTATCACGTTTCTGAAAAATCTTTAAAATCCTTTCACAGATTATAGTTCAACAAAAATTGTTAATATATTGAATTCCGAGTTGGCGGATACGCTGGGCAATCTAGTCAGTCGTTGCGCGGGTAAAGCAGTCAATCCGTCCAAAGAGTTCCCCGATCCGGCGAAATACTGGAATGTATTGCAGTCACAAGTAGCTGATGAAACCAGAGAGGCTTTAAAATCCGTGAGCGAGAAAGCGCGTGAGAGTTACGAAGAATACAATTTACATCATGTCGTGGATGTGGTCATGAATATGCTTCATTGCGCAAATAAGATGGTGGCATATCACGAGCCCTGGCAACTGAAGAAGCGAGTCGACGATGCAGATTCGATCGAGGAACTTAAAGCTGTGATATCGCTGGCTCTAGAAAGTAGTAGAATAGGTGCTTTAATATTGTACCCAATTATACCGAAATTAAGTAGTAGTTTGCTCGATTTTTTAAATGTCCCGAAGGAAAATCGCACGTGGACGAATACTACGCCTGAATTTTTAAACAACAGTAACATGAAAGAAAGATATATCGATCGTAATAATTTGATATTGTTTAAGAAAATAAAGAGTCGATAAATACTTATGTATCCATTATTTCTTTATTAATTATAGAATCGATCGAAGGCAGGAGCATCTCTTTACTAATTTTCTATATGTAAAAACTTCGAAATAATCGAATGAAATTTAATGCAAATCAAATATCCCATTGATACTACAACGTACTATACATTCCGAATTATTACAAGAAAACATTCAATTTAGAAAATTACATAGATAATTTGTAGAAGTAATGAGATAAATAAATGAAATACTAATAGTTAATTTCAGGCAGATTAAATTTCATTAGTACATGTACAAGTATCTATAAATATCATAGATAATAATACCTTTTTTAGCGCTTGCTGATTGTTTTTCATGCTTCAGTGGGACGTAGGAATCGGACGAAAGAGGAAATCAGTATAAAGTCACCTGTCAGAGATATTCTTGTCGAAGTCTTAGTCTAATGTATTTACAGAGAACGGTCATTCGAATATATCAGTAGTATACATTAACATTGCGCACAGATCCTGTCGGCTAGAGAGTTCCACGCTGTTTTTACCGTTTCTACAGTCTACAACGCACGCAATCATAAGTGACATTTCTTTTCATTTCCTCTCGCGCCGGACTGTAATGCGTTTTGTATCGTAGATATAGATGTACCAAGGAAGCTCGACGGATCCTTGCGAACGCCAAAAATTGGCTCGCTTCCTTCAACTCGGATATGTGATGCAGAATTGAATTGAGATTCGACGGGTGCTCGACGACGCTTTTGCGTACATCCGCAATGAGTGCGCCCGCAATGAAACGAGAGCTCGCATCTCTGCAAGTGTCCCCCGTCGTATGTCTCTCTTTGCGCCCGTCAAATAGAAAAATAATTAAATGACTCTATTTACAGGATGGAAAATGAATTCTATAGTTCGCGGCACGGCGCGTCGCGTCGCGCGCGCCGTTGCGCTGACCTATTGCTATTATATTTTTTCCTTTTTTTTTTTAAATATATTTCCCATGATGTCTCGACAGACGTTACTATTTAGAAACATATCGATATTTTTGAGTAACATCCAGCTTTTAACATCATAGATCGGCTATCGACATTGCGCCATAAAGAGATTGCTTCACGAGATTAGTATCCTAAGCGCTACACTTGGATTTTTCTATTAATCGACAAATCCCACTCTATGCCTGTCGTCGTACCGCTTAAAGAAAGAAAAAAGAACGAATGAAAAAATTAAAGGAAGAAGACAACACTACAATTTCAGTGGATTATGTCTTCAGGATATGTTTCGAAGTGGATTCCGGTGATTGTCTTAATTACAATGATTAATGTTTTCGCGAAATGACGCGTTTACATGGTCGAACACCACAGCCTTCAGTCCTTCACTATAAAAAAAAAGAAAGAAATATTCCTCGATCATACAAATATGTTACAACGAAAATATCGCGGTTCGAAGAAACTTGCGCGTCACTCGTAATTATCATCGGCTAATCAAGTCGAGACAACAACTCCGTGGAGGCGGAGACACGACATACTCATTTTAATATCCAGCGAACGCCTTGATTTGCATCGCCCCTGCATTTATTGATATTGCTTCTCTAGAATCCGACGTCGTGAAGATACGAGCAACGCGTTTTCCAAGTTAATCCAAGAGAATCCTCGGGCCAAATCAACGACGAGCTAACTAGAACATTGATATTACGTGAGGAGAGATTCAATAATATGAGAATATTATCAACGTCCTCAGTTATGCTTATCTTACGCGAGCGGCTGTGTAGCAAGAGCACAACTGTTGTCGCAACTGCAGCAGCAGTCTTCCTTTGAGCAGGCGGGCGGTTTGGCGTTCAATCCTTCACGGATGCAAATACTAGACTTTAGCACGCGAGAGCAAACTCCGCTTGTTGGTACAAGCGGCGCCGTATGCTGATTTTATGTACACTGACGCAAGTTCGTACGAAACCATAACTATAAGCGATCGTTCCATTAGAAATCGTGCAATCTTTCATGGATTGTATCACGATAAATTTTTCCACTGCGGACTCGAAACAAATTTCAAAACAGCAAAACGCGAACACTGTAAATCTAGATGCTGAAATAAAAGTTGTTTCGTAATCGATGTGTCCCCTGCGACCCCGAGACTCGCAGAGAATTGAACACGCCACGATGAAGAAGGAATCCTTCTTGCGTGAAGCATGTTTTAATTCGCGCGTTCGTAACTTCGTTACTTTCCGCCGGACGATGTCGGTGTCTCCAGATCCTGCATCGCCAGATTCATTGATCAAGATCGGCCGAGTAACGAGAACGACGCTATCACGACGCTTTGGGGAGTAAGCAGCGAGAGCGAGACCCAGGAGAGAAATTGTTTAAAATGACCAGAGAGCCAGAGAGAGGTGCTCGTTTATATGGCACTGACGATGGTATCGCGATGCCGTTGAGCCATGACGCCGACCTGGCAGCTGTCCGCGCTCGATCTCGGACTGATGTTACACTCGACCATGGAGCCGTTCCGCTTCTGCACCACCACTGAACGAAACTCGCCGCACTCGCTGGTCGATGGCTGATTGCCTCGCGCGCGTGCTCCCTTCGTGAGGATCCTCTTGAACGCTTCCCGAAACTCAGTGTTGAAGATGCTGTAGATTATCGGGTTGAAGGCCGAGTTACTGTAGCCGAACCACGTGAGAACCTGCACGGAAGGAAGACACGACTTTGGCACACTTTTGTACACAGATATCGAAAATACTTTGTGCGCAAGCAAGTGTGAGACATGAAAATTATTACACTGAAAATAAAATTTTGTTATATGAACTAAAGATTTATTTCAACGTATTCAAATAAGAGATTTAGTTTATTCAACTAAATTTTAACAAAATAGGGCTCTTATTGTGTACCTATTTTGTTAAATAAAATAATTTGGTTGAATTAACTAAATATCTTGTTTGAACGTATCCAAACAAAGCTTTAGTTTCTAAAACAAAATCGGATTTTCAGTGTAAATCTTTTTAATGAAAAGATTCTTATAATTACCAAGATATCTTTACCAAGCAATTTGAATGAAAGAATGTCTCGCAATCTTTTCTTTAAGAAAAAAGAATTGATTTTGAATTAAAAAGAAGAAGAATGTAGATGAAATGATCCTACTAGCACAATGCATTGGCTATACATTAATTATGTTGAGAGTTAACCGATATTTTTCCCAATATTGTCCACAGAACAAATGCAAATCTACTGTATTGATGCTGCATATTATTTTATATTTATAAATACTTAATATTAGATTTATATTATTTTCCAATATTATTTCCCAATATTGTGCTACTAGGAGAAATGAGCGCTTTAGGATACAGTTAGCGCAGTGAGTCGCACCTGGAACGCTCGGTGAGATATGCAGGTCTTGCAGTAGGCTGCAACAATGTTGACGCAAAAGAAGGGTACCCAGCATACCAGGAATACGCCCATGATTACACCGACGGTGATCGCGGCCTTGTGGTCGGAGACGTGGTAAGGGCTGGTTGGCTTCGTCTTCGTCTGCGGCTTCGGCGGCTTGCAGCGACTGCTCTTCGAGCGAAAACTCTTGGCCATGGAGGTGTCCGGCAGCTTCGTCACCGCTCGGATACTCTTCACGTGCTTCTGCGCGTAGCAATAGAGCCTGAAAGAGGAAATGTTTCTTAATACGTGAATTGAAATTCTTTTAATTTAATAAATGAAACTCTCTGGACCGATATGGATCTCAATTAAATAGAGAGAAGTGCTATTCTCTTGATGTATTCTTTTGATTTATTCTTTTCAATCGTTATCAGAGAACACTCTACTCTCGTGACGGCGAAATAAAAATATACTTTATTATATGAAAGAAACGAAATCAATGATATTTATTGGAAACTCATTGACATTCGATACGTTGTTTCGTAAAATAAAATTGTGGTACGTTCGGCATTGTATCGCATGTGATTTACTTTTCATGAATTTTCAAACGAAAATGTTTTTCCCAGCGCGTCGTTTTTATCTTCATTCGTAATTACCGGAGCTAGCTCAAAACTTTTATAGAACGACATACGAGCTGCGTCACTCGCGCAAATTACGGCAAATGATTACGTCGAGAGTGCGGAAGTAAAAAGCTAAATTAATTCCCCCCCTCGAGTAATTAGCGGCGAGCGGTCTTACCTGCAATAAATACCCAGCATCACGATGCAGGGCACGTAGAAAGATATGCAAGAGGACACCACCGCGTAGGTGGGTGTAATGTCTAGGGCACACGTAGGGTGCTCCTGTAAGGGTAAAAGATGATTAACGGAGAAACGGCGAGGATTGCGCAAACTGCTTCAGACGTGAATGATGCGACGGGGTAAAACGAGAAATGTCATTTATTTTTAATCCCTCCGGCATTCGAAAGCAACAACCGCCACACATTTATTGTATTCATTTCATGAAGCTCGACACGAATTTAATTCCAACATGGTTGATACATCGCAGAACATGCTTGTAAATTTTCATCGGGCAATACTTATAACTGCGGACTTTTTTGTAATACTGAAAGGATTCTCAAATATTGAAGTGGACGGAATTCATATTTTATCAATTTCTAATTGAAAGGATTATCCGATAATTAAAAACTGACAGTTTATTCGAGAGAACTGAGAAATGATGGAAAATCGTTTCATCTCATGTTTAAATTAGACCGTTATATTAAATGTATTCGATATTTGAACAATTGATATTAATAAACTGACGCAGTTAAATTCTGCAAATACCTTTACCTCTACATCGTCAATAGTGGGTTGTTCATCATCATCATTCCTGTGAAGATCTAGACTGATCGGTACGAAGGATATAAGTCCTGCTAGAAGCCACACAACGACGATGCCGCCAATGGCAACTCTTCTCGTCACCCAACGGCCGTACCTAAACCAACGTTTGACAATGTCTCATGTCTAATCTAAATCTCATCTTCAAAATTTATATACGTAGTTGTTTTTAGAATTTTGACATTACTTTATAATAATTTTTAACTATTTTTATTTCTCCACACAATTTTAAAAATATATCTAAAAATATATAGTGTAAAATGGTTTCATCCTCTAAAACCATTTTTAGTCACGCTGAAAAATAGTTGTAATTTTTCATTCATAAATCGTTCGGTGATCCTCCTTTTGAAGCCTTATCGATCACAATGAGCCTCACCTGAGGGGATCTTTGATGTGTATGTAACGGTCGAGTGATATGGCGCATAGATTCAGGATAGAGGCAGTGCTGCACATAACATCGAAGGCGATCCAGATGTCGCAAAACCACATTCCGAAGATCCAATAGCCGAGGAGATCGTTGATCCCGGCAAAGGTCATCACCAGCCCACCGACGAAGAGGTCGGCGACGGCCAGGGAGGCCAGGAAGAGGTTGCCGATCCTCCGTAGCCCGCGGTCGGTGTAGATCGCCACGCAGACCAGAACGTTGCCGGCGATGGAGAAGAATATCAGGATCACGAGGAGGAGTCCTGCGGATATCGCGGAGATCCGTCTAGCGGAGAATCGCCAGGACACGCTACTGTGTCAACCATACAACGCGTCACCCCTCGAAGCGCGTGTGGGCCTTTTTAAGAAATCCGGCGGTTGCGTCGTCGGTCGTCGATGAAATATGACTCGCCGCTATTATATTCATCGAATTCAATTCGGGGGATGGAATCGAGAAAAGCGTCGCGTCACGCTGATGCGGCGCGAATATCGGTGTTATCGGTTATTATCCGATATGTTGTACAGATACATCTTTTTGCGAAAATTTTTTGAGATGTATATACATTGAGATTTTCATTGCGCGAAAAATAATCGATATTATTTATGGAAAGATCTCGGAAGCCCCGACCGTCGTCCTAATGAAATTGTTACTGGCGAAATTGGCGTCGATTACTCAGTGGGGAAAATTCGAGGGTGGCCTCGTAATCTCCTGCGACTTTTAATACCTGGCATTATATGTATTTCTGTAATCTGTCACGAATGCGAATGCTGACAGGGGGATGAAGTACAGGGTGAAGCTGGGTGAACAAAATGAACGAAGAGCCGGATAAATCCGTTCTGGTTCACGTGCATATCCCCTTTAAAAGGCTAGATTCAGCAGAGTATATAATTCGCTTCGCGAACCTTTATTTTATCGATAACGTAAGCACCCTACGTAGTAAAGTAATACACGCTGAAAGATCGGTCAGGAAAACTCTCTCAAAATTCGGAAAATCTGCATAGGTTGCAATTCTTTACACGGGATTTCATCTTATCTCTGATTTTAGACAAACATTTTACTTGAACAAACAATTAAATTTAACGAGAAACAAATACTAATAAATTATCAATTACTGTAACAAATATTCTAATAAATTTTACAAATACTCTTCTTAAAAACAAGGTTTAGACTTTCGACTTTTCGTCTACATTAAATAAAAAAGATCCTCGCACAATCGAAACTTTTTTATTTCTAGCAAAGTATTATACAACAGTAACCTGGTGTAAAACTATCACGCGGAGGGCACCGAAACGGAATTTGTGGCAAGCATCGATGTGGAACAGAAATTACGACACTTGCCCTCGGGAATCGCGTCCAATCATAATTTATTCGATTCTATCGGTTATATTAAGCGGCAAGAAAGTGTTGGAGGGAAAACAACAACGGGGAGGTAAGGGCAATCGGAAGGGTGTCGGGAGAGTGCCTAGGGAGAGGGAGAGAAAGGCAGTGACTACGGGTATGATTGGACGGGGTCGGATCGGAGCTTCCGAGAGTAGGCACTCTTGGGAGGCTGTCTTCGAGGGGCGACTCACGATCGATCAAATGGAAAGTTTAGCGAACCAACTAGGAGCACCGACAGCAGCGAGAAAGCGTCTTCAGGCAGATCTTCTTCCCCGTCTGTCAGGTTATTCTGCGGAAAGACAAAGAGAGAGGCTTGCATGAATGTTGGGGCTCTACTCGGAGCCGCGAATGATTTACGCGAAGCAAGGATAGGATTGGAATTAGCTTGGCCAAATTGTTACACGCGCGACTACATGGCAGCTGCAATGGCAAGCTTGTGTACACATCTACGGCAAGACATACATGGAAACAGTACACAAATGAAAATCAATTTGCAGATGGAAAGAAGCACGGGGAGATCGAGCGAAAACGCTTGGAGGACGCCACAAGGGTCGATCCTCCAGACGCTTCGAGACGGTGCTTTTAGAGCTTTGGATCCTCTTCTTTTTCTAGATTTTCTTAGGACATGTATGCGCGCTTGAATGTCTCCGTGACGTCGCATTTTATAGACCTACGACAGAATCGTGATGAAAAAACGCCCCGCGGCCCCGTTAACTTGCCGTTTTCCACGGAAGGATGGCTGCAGCTTTTAGTATTCTTCAGCGCGGGATGGTATTTCCCATCACGGAGTCTATCTCGCCGTAAACGCGAACTCTCCGCGCAATAAAGTCGCTTTACTTCTGTTTTTTCTTTTTTTTTATGGTAGACAGAGAAGCGCCACAATTATCCGCGCCGAGCGAATATATAGCCCGGTATCTCGCTTCTAATTACAGCTTTAAAGTTAATACTTGGTTGGGAGATTTATCCAGCGACTGCGAGATTACTCGCTCACGTTTCGCTGATACGGTTCAGAGTATTATCCTACTCTGATGATCTAAAATGCGACAGCAAACCTAATAATACCTGTTAATTTGAACATTTGCGCATAGCAATTTACTCGGATGATTTCGTGATTAAATGCATAATGCGCGAGTCGAAGATAAATAAATCATAATCGCGCCTATTCGCCGATATTCACGCGGTGCTTCACATAACGGAATGCGGCTGGTCCTCGGCGGCGGATCAATCGCGCCCGCGTCTCCGCTTCTCGCGGGCGCAATAATCTGTGCGACACGTCGCATTGAAATCTCACCGCGGAAACTTTCGAAAGTAGAACGATGTTTATCGATTCATTAGATATGCAATGCAGCATACGGCGGCAGCCACTTTATATTCTATACTCACGCGGCTTATATTATATATGTTATATATTAAACCGCGTCCGCCACTTATATATTACAATTCGGAGAACACTTTTCGTTCGAAATTTCGTTCGTGAAATAATTATCGTCGATGTAAATTATGCGCCGGTGCTTATGAATTTAAAGCAAGCGGCGGTAAAGCGACAACAAGCGCATTTACGTGTCTCAAAATTCCAGTTTAGTCCGGATTGGAATATTTCCACTTCAACGAGTTGAAATCGCTCGGCGCTCGATCTCTTTCGCTCTAATTTTCCACCTGATCGTGCTCGATTCTCGGCTAATTGCTCCGATTCGTCGACGTGATTTCTCGCAGACGCTTTGTCTCGCAGATCTGATTCGAGCTAAGATTTCTTATTACTCAATGTCAAGTTAGTACATTCAATCGATTGCACGATTTAACAGTTTTATTTCTGTTCTATCGAATATGGGCATCGAAGATAAATTGTTTCTAATGTCCTTGCAAAAAGATTGAAAGACTTGGCGTGCACGAAGCGCTGATATACCGTAAAATTAAAATAAAAAAATTTTATTTTCTCGAGATTGTTTTTACATATACACATATCGATCGGATCAACATATATTGACAATAAATATTCTTAACAACAGTGGTTAAAAAACTGAAATATTTCACAATATAAAAATATTTTAAAGAACAATCAAGCGTACAAAAGTAATAAAAAATAAAAATTTTTGTAAAAGATAACGCAGAATGGTTCACTCAATATGAGTGTTTTAAATGCACTTCAAATGCATTTGTATTTTCAAAAAATGGATTTTATATGAGTTTGAATGATGAGAGATCATGAGGGTATAAACATTTGCCCGTATTTCATATTATATAAATACACGTACGATTATAT
>VBVR01001520.1:530-29641 GCA_011638315.1 Tetramorium parvispinum | reverse complement strand
GTAGTAAAATTTTTTCATGGTTGGCACAACTATAAGTGCATAGTTATTATTACCAATATTATAGTAATAATTACTATAAAAATGATATTCCTGACTATAATTTTTTTACTATGCAATTATAGTCGCAAATATCATATACTTTTCTCTCAGTGTAATCGTAAAATATTTCACTGGTCCAGACAAAAACCTGCGGTATAATATCTGCCGCTTGTCTTGTGATCAATTATAATGTCATCTGATACTGACGTTTCCTAAAATAATCGTGGCCAATGTATAGGCAAACGTCAGGATTCGCGATGTAACGATTCATCAAGTCAAATACCCGAAATCCCAGCCAATGTTATAGCGTGGCGCATAATCGACGGGGAACCGATAAATCACCGACCAGTCGATCCGATTTATCACTATCATTTATTGACGAGTTGCGAGCACATAAATAGTATACCTTTCAAAATTTTTTTGAGCCACGTACAGTCGAGCGGATTTAAATTGCAACGGTGAAAAAGAGCTCACTTTTCAGAAATAATCGATAGCAACTAATTTTTTACCACAATAAATTGTAAAAGTATATTAAATATATCGCACTATTGTTATTGTTACAAAAAATTTTATCAATAAATAAATCTTCTTTTATCTTTTGTTATCGAAAGCAACACGTCCAATATTATCGGTAAATTGTAGATAATAAATGCAAAAGCAAAATACAAATCGTAAGGTAAATGCCAATAAAAAAATATGAATATATAGGAACTGAAACGAGCGTACTGTATATATTCGAAGGCTGTTATGCAAATGTACGCGATATTAGCATCTCTTGGTTGAGTTTATGGAATAGTAACGATGTACCGAGCGGCTATTATTATCATCATGCAAACAGTGAGAAACAATCAGTGCGACAATAACCGCAATATCTATATGCGTACGAAACTTCAACACAGTCCATCATCCATCATAGGATATGCAATGTATAAACCATGTAGAAGTTCAGGGCAATATAAAAGACCATTAATTCTTTTCAATAATAAAAATTCCAATAATACAAAATATAATAAAACATAAAATTCACATTTCTTTCTAAATTATATTATTAAAAGAAGACACGACATCGACACATAAATATAATTATAAAATTTATAAACACATAGTTTCATATTATACATAATTATAATACCAATTTTAAATAATTTTTTCTTAAAGTTTCCAAACTTTATTTGTAACGTTTATCGATGTCTTATTATTTTATAATAATTTAAGAAATTTGATGCATTATATACTTTTCAATTAACAAAATTAAAGAGAACCGCGAATTGAAGCAAAAGAAAAAGAGTATTTCATTATTTAGGACCTCTTTGCATCGCCTGATTACAAAAGCCAACTTTATATAAGAGCGCCCTAACTTTGCGCCGCGCTCGCCGGTGCATTTTACTAAGCAACCGAACGCATACAAAGCTGCTTATAAAGTTTCGTCGGCCGATCGTCAATTCTCGACCAGCGCTTTTCGATGCGCTCTGTTCAAGTAGAGCAACAGTGATAATGGAAGACATTACTTACGGTAACGGCGCTAACTTCGCAAAGCGTTAAGGACATTACCACGTGAAACTTACCTAAAACAGAGAAAGCAGACGAAGTCGTGAATACACCATTATTCGCTTTTGCACTTAGGTATTTTATGAATGGAACGCAAAGAACTTGTAATTCTCATAGTAAATAAAATAGAAAATTGTACGTGTGACAAGAAAATCGTTTTGAAGCTTTTAAACTCTTCCGTCTTAAAATAATCAAGTAGACAATTGACAAAAACAATATAGTAACATTTTAATAAAAAGCTTATGCAAAAGTAGTTTATTACTTATATAATAACATTTAATAACACGTTGATTTGAAATATCTTCATTCTGTACCAATGTTAATTAAGTTTTTCAATTTCTCATTAATTTCTAATTAATCATATGAACGATCAAAATATAATTCAACATAGACGTAATTGTCTTTAAATTCTATCTCAAATGCGAATCTCTTAAGTGGATGCAGTGTTAAAAAGAGTGGATATAATTAAATAAATGCAGATGTGAGGTAAGATGAAAAATTCTAATCAAATTTCATAGCTGTACGCCGTATCATTATGTCGCATTCTAATGCTAAACGACTTTTATCTGCGTGCAACATTAGTCCCTTTTTGTGCATATCTAGGCGTACACAGCATTTACCGGAGTAAGCATACATTCTAGCGATCTGGCATTGTGGCCTTCATTAAATATAATCTGGGAGATATAGCAGCTTTCTGTGGCTAAACGGAATGGTCAGAAAATGCACGCCAGCAAATTGTACAACGTTAGAGAACCATAAGTCTGGATAAAATCTCACCCGAGCTAGCGGAAGCTTCTACCTCTAGTTTACGCTAGAATATTTTAATGGAAATTTAATTTGTATTGTAGTCATACATATAACAACTTAATTGTTATATAATCCAACGTGTTTTATTGTCAAACAAAATTTCGATCTCCATTTTCGATTTTTTTATACCAAATATAAAATTTAAACAACATTTAAATAATGATGCAAAAATTAAATCAAACCTTGTGTACTTTTTTTCATTATAAACACTTTTATAATATTGAACAAACTATCAAACAAATAATAAACTTTACATGTATAAAATATAATATCATCTCTCTCTCTCTCACTCTCATAAATGTAAAAATGAAAATAGAACACATTTGCTCTTCTTGTAAAAAGATGAACCGTTAATAATGTAACAAGTAAAGACACGACGAAAATAATTATTTCGTGTATTTTGAAGAAAGAAATGAAGAAATATGCTTGTATTCGTAAATCAGTGAGATATTAAAAACGCTGAGGGCTTTGACCGGAAATAAAAGCGAACGAGAGAGACAACGTGAGTATCTGGAGCAGTAAATAATAACTGAAGACAGGGGGTAGTCCATCAACTAAAAGCAACAGGGAATCCACTGGCCTACATACGGAACGCGCCGAGGAAACTATCGTTCCTCCGTAATCCCGCTCTTGCCATGAGAAACGACGAATGAAAGAGGGCGACGACACGAAAATCAAGTCGTAGACTGTATATATGTATCGTCAATGGCGCAATATTTTCTCTTTGCTCTTTTTCCACGTTGTTTTGTTCCTTTCTCCGGCAGACGACCCGGGAAAACGCTCGAAATTTGTTTCGGTTGTCGCTGTTTACGTGGGACATAGTCTCGATAACGACGGCCGTGTATAATTTTTATCATATCGAAAAAAAAACCTGGACGTTATGGATGATACGTCAGGAACGGACGCGATTGAATCATTCATGAGTATGTCACGTTTGACGCGAAATATAGGGTGATATCAATCAAAGCGCTATACACCGAAAATATCAAGAGCGCCATGTGAAACCGATATAATGGCCACCTGACGGATCAAAGAGAGGCGAATCAAATGGCGGTCGCAACAATGCTCACCCATATGCGCCAATTAATAAATTATGAAATTATTATGTCGAAATAATATACTGCGATAAAGAGCTCTGTATTGTGCAGATTACAATTGCCAGTAATTTTATAAGAACAATATTTGTGATAAATAGATTTAAATATATGAATACGATCAAAATCGTGATATAAATCATAAGAGTAAAATAAACAATTGTTTTCATTGCGGGGGAAGGAACAATTTGACGAGATCACAAAAAAGCTTGTACACTGAGAGAAAAATGTAGTTACTTTTGATATCTCGACCATAATTTTATAATATTTCTAACAGTAAATATAATTAACTTAACTAAGAAAATATAGTTAAATTAATTATATTGACTGTTAGAAGTATTATAAAATTATGGTTAAAGCCAAAAGTAACTACATTTTCCTCTCAGTGTACATATTGACACGGTCTTGAAAATGTTTGCTGTTTGCCGGATTTAACGTTATTCTTGCTACAACCTATAGACACGTGTCCGCGAGAACAAACGGAAAACTTGGGGAAACCTCCGGCCAAGTCCCGACTTTCGAGATTTCTTGCGATGGCCTATCGGCAATACGTTCACCCGAGTTTCCACGTCGTTCGTCCCCTCCGCTGATCGGTCGGTGGGTCGATCCTCGTGGAAACTTGGCGGTGGAGAAAGTTGTTCGCGGCCTATGCCCGGCTTTTTCATAGGGAACTATCTCTTTCTCCATCCCGCGCCATCCGTCCGTATGGCGGAAATAAAGCGCCAAATAAACGTTTCCGAGCAGATGGACCGAACGTACGAACGGAAAATCCGATATTAGCATGCCGCGCCGTCCGCCTAGTTCGTGTTCCTTCCCTCCTCCGCGCGTCCCCTCACCACCGTCCTCCGTGCTCTCTTTCGATCCTTCGACCTCGCGTCTCCCCCTACATCTCTCCACCCATACCATCCTTTTATTTTCTCATTCACCCCTCCTACTCCGTCTCATCCTCCGTCTCGTCGCGTACGCATTCGCACATCCATAGAAATTGGTCCTTAACTACCGCCAAGCATTACCATATCCCAATCAAGATAACCTCGAGCCTACTTCGAATCCTCTTCCCCTCCCTCTCTTTTCCCATCATTTCTCCTTTTCTGCTACCATGAGATACGAGTAGATTTTCGAGTCGCAAATGGACCTTTCCACATATTCTATTCCGGCGAATAGAAAAGGATTGCGCGCGTAGTTCCGAAACGACAATTTCTATTGCTGCGTCTTATACAAAATTTACTTAAAATGGCTACATGCGACGAAAAGTAAATTTCCCACGAAAGCCACAGATACACGTATTTTATGTACATTTATATATTATATTTAAATGTACATTTAATATGTATAATTTTAGGAAATTTTAAAGAAAATTTATTTTAAAAATACATTAAATGAATTCTTATGCCCTCTTTCTATTTTGTCGATGCTAAATTCGTATGTAATTTGTAATATTTTGTTCAACTATTTCATTTTTCTAATTCTTAAAATGCACAAATTTTGCTGCATTTTAAAATCAGACAGAATTATGCAATTATATTTTTAAAAAATTATTTTCTTATAATATTGTATAATTAAAGCTGACTAGATGAGATAATTGTGTCATATAATCAGTTTTACATAATAAAATATCAATTAATTAATCTTGCAATATAAGAATTCAAAGGAGAAGTCTCGATACGAAATTTTATATCTTGTGTTAAAATAATATTTGTATACCAATAACTGAGAAATAAAGAAAAATAAAGTAGATTAAAAATCATTCCTAATCAAAAACAACTGTTGAAAAATAAAAATCTATTTCAAAACGAATTGAGTTTGACCATTAAATTCATTGGAAACCCAGTATTGATTTTATAAATAAAAGTACGTTTGGAATTATTAAACATACAATGCATTAAAAGTGTATTAACACTTTTTGCATCAATTTGAAAATTGATGGAATTATTCTACATATTAGTAAAATAAAACAATGTACGAAAAAAGAAACTTATAAGATTTAGATGCGTCAAGATAATTGCAAGTTCGCAAATAATCTTCGTAAAACTGTAAAATATGGTATTCAAATAGATATGCGTTTAGAAATTCCTTGGGGCGCTTGACATCGATATGAACGGTCACGCCATACGCGTTTGCACGCGGATCGAATGCTGGAAGCCTCAAGAGAAATCATTATATCACATCAAAACAGCGTAAAATCGCCGTATTTTCTACGACGTCCGCCTGGGAATACAGAAGCAATGGTACTATCCTGAGATTATATTCAGTATGCCTAGATAGCATATGTACCGATCTGTCGCGATATTGCGCTCCGTACCAATATCGACGTCACCTTCATTCGATCAAATCCATAAAAGTTCCTTCTTTTTGTTGCATTGCACGAAACTTTCGCACATAGTGTCACGTATATAACTCCGCTATATACGTAATATCATAAATTGAACAAAATTGTAGCAGAGCAATCGTTCCAGAGATTGCTAACTTCGCAAAATGAAAAAAGTTTCGAGGACCTATTAATTTCTAAAGATGCAAGAGCAATATCTTCAACCACTCTGGATTCTTCCTCGGAATTGAAGAATTTCAACTGTACTTCCAATTCTCATAACATGTTATTTATTTAATATGGCGATATGAAGTAATATGAGATAAGGATCAAATAACTATTTAATATATCAGCATAACACAAGTATATAACACAAGTTTCTATCAAATAAAGTTTATTTGATAGAAAGTAAAATCTGTATGTATATATTACACAGTCTTTTAAAATATTAAGCTAGAATTTATTAGATAAAATAAAAGTCCAGAAATAAAGTCCTGAAACTTTTCGGACCACTGTGGGAACATTTGTAACGTACCTACTGTACATGTTCTACATATGTTCGATACGTTCAATTTATCTCCAACAAATGAGAGAGACATTGTAAAAATGTGTCAACCAGCTGATGCCATGTAAACGAAACGACGAAGCGGGCAATTAATTACACGATGCAGCAAACGTTGCCTAATATTAATAAATCCCACGTCGCACGGCTGCGGGCATTAGTGAATAATTTGTCGCAATATCGAATCCGGGCGAAAGCCGCACGGTGCGCCAGGTTCATCGGCAATATGGCCGAAATATTCCGCAACGCTGATGTCGGCTGACCCGGCTGCGGGTAACCGGCCGCACACACGCCCGGAATTCGATCAAATTCGATTTAATTGTGCGGCCGGCCGGTCACCCAATGTCCTTGAAACGCGTATACGGGATCGTGCGTGGGCGTGTGCACAAGTGTGTATATGCGTGCGCGCGCGCACGTATATGCGGAAGGGTGCGTCATGCGTAACGCGATACGGCGTCGTCTCGCGCGATAACGCAGGTATGCAAGGGGATCGGAGAATACGCGCGCGACAGAGTGGTTTACGAGGAGCAAACACGTTCAGCTGTTTCGCACGACGAGGTCGGATAGACACGCAGGCATGCGTATACACGCGCGTACGCACTTTGGGGGAGAGAGCTTAGCTTTCTCTCATTCTCTCTTTCGCTTTGTTTTTCTCTCATTTTGTGCCTATCTGTGCCTGCATCCCGGCACGCATTATCTACTAGGGCGCACTGATAACACCTTCGCTACCAGTGGCCTCCGCTCGATTAATCTGTGTGCTACTGGACAAATCCTCCCCTAAAAACAGTAGGTATACAGACCGGCCGGGACCTCCTGCGCACGGCTCGCAGACGATCCGCCAGACACGTTCGGTAATTAACCATGTAAACCCTCGTTCGACCCTTCGAACGAGTGTAACGAAACGTCTCTTGATTACGGTAATTGGAAAGGAGCTTTTACGTAGATCCCGGGATTTTCCTACACGCGAGCCTTTGCTGTCGACAGAGGTCTTTCGAGATAAATACGATATCTTTGTGTTCGTAAAAGAACGTCAATTTATAAATTACCTGGCATTATATTCGCATTAAGTTGGTCACATCAAACAGGTATATATTCAATTGTATTAATTACATCATAAATGTGCGAGTAGATTTGTGTGTATGTATTTAATGATATAAATTATATATTACAAATATAACTTTATCGATGTATGCAGATCTTTAAATTCATAATAATCCTTTTTTATATGTTTTTCGACAATTCTTAATTTTTATTTAAAAATAATAAAACGACAAAATTATTTGCCATTTAATAAAGTCAGAAATTTAGAAAGATTAAAATCGGGAACACCTTAACATTGAATGTACAAATAGGTATTATGGAGCTTGCCGTCATTGCACATGCAATCCTCTCTCATAATTTCAATTGAGCTCTTGAATGTCTCTCGAAACGCAGATTCATGAATTTATCATGGATTTTCTTTTTATAATAACCGCGCATAAATCATTTGATAAAAGCTTTTGAGAATGGCATTTTCATTGTGAAATGAGAGAACGTAGGCGCCACGGCAAATAAATGGACATTTATGAATGTGTGAGCTCTTTTAATAACAATAAGCCGACGTCGATAAAAGAATGTGTGTACCTTTATCCTGCCGCCACTAAACCTCATTGATTTTCCGGAAGCACGCCTCTACGATGTTAGGCCCATTGTACATGTACCATGTCCCGGGTGGGTGATTTCACGGAAGAATCGGGCATTGTTTTAGATGGAGGCGGTGAGACCCGCAAAAGGGATTTGTTGGGTATTGTTTCCGGACTACCGGTGAAACTAGTCGAGAGACTGTCTTAGTTGTTTTCAGCCTAAACTGCTTAGTTCCATTAGCAGCTCGCTGCTGCTGCTGCTGCTGCTGCTGTTGCTGCCCCTCGATCCGCACGCGCGAGCCGTGTAAAAGCGAGCCAGCGATGTTCGATCGAAAATTATCCGGACGATAACGATAAACGGCACGGTTAGCGTGCACGATCCTTGTCATTCAGGGTAAAAAAAAAAAGTCGCCCAATCTCGATATAACAACCGCAATTTCTTACATTCCTGCCGCTCAAAATTCTACCGAGTGCACAACGGCTCCCGAGCACTTTTCGCGCAATCTCGTATGTATTCAAAACTGTTATTCCGACACGATACTTGAAAGCATTCGTAAACTTTAAAGGCATCACGCCGTTGAATTTTATTCGCGTGAGCAATCCGTTGCAGGTGCACGCGACGTCAGGAATAAAAATTAATCTTTACTAAACGGTAAAAAGAAAACGAGCGGATAAGAAATGTGTGACTGGCGCATATTATTTGATCCAGAAGACAAATGGCTTCATAGTGAATAACTTCGCTATCGGAATTCCTCGGCGATGTATCGATAGCGAGCGCCTAGCTGCAGTCGAATAAATCGACACACGGACCGATAAGGTATAGAGAGAGCGCGGAATTCGACAGAGATGTACAGATTAACGAACGTATAATTCTATTGAATCGATCCGTGTTATATTCTCTCTTTCTGCCGCGACGCGCGTCCCCCCATTCGTCTCTCTGCGGTTTTCTCGAGCGGATGAGTATCCTCTGCGGTTTCCATTCGGCACATCCATCTCGTCGCTAACAGAACCACGAGTTATTCGATTGCGCGCATTGAGTTATCCGCATGGCTCGATCGGAAATCGAGTTACTTCAACGATGTGTCCTCTGAATTACGTTAACATATAACCGGCAGATCGACGCGTCAAGTCTAGCGACTGGACGTTCACCCCGAAAGGACGCTCTGGGAGTTAATGTGATCTATGAATTGATTCGACGTATCCTCAATTCGACGCGATAAACGGCCTAATGACCCGAACGCGCTCCGCTTCGGCGGATTTCGCGTGACGGAGAAACGCGAGCGGGCGAGAATCACAAGAGTTCCAGATGATGCGACTAATGGAAAATGTCATCATAAAATTCGCGTTTTATATTCGCCAATATCTTTAACTACGAGCCAGATGTGCATTTGCTGCACACTTAATATCTGGAGATTTACGACAAGCTCCTTCTATTCACCAAGATTTTCACCATTCACGTTGAGAGATTCATTCACCGCGTACGGACAAAAATTAATAAATTAAAAATTTTATGTCATTTAAATTAATTAGAATTGTTGTTATACATACATACAAATATTTTCGCACTTCTTTGTAATAATTAATGTATGATGTAATTAATAATTAAATAATTCTTAATAATTACTGTGTAATTAATAATAATGTGATATAGACATTAACTGTTCCTCAAGTCAAACAATAAATCAGTTTCTAAAAATAATTTACTTTAAAAACGATTTTTAAAGCAAACAAATATTATCTATTAAATATATCATTTACCCGAGCACGTTTTCATTATATGAAAAGCCGGATACATATTAATGAACATATATATTAAAACGAGATTTTAACCAAAAGATAAGACACTGTGATACATTATAAATGTCGAGACTCAATCTAACTTTCCATACGTTTTTCCATATATGTATAAAAAGAACTCACACGAGTTGAAAAGTCTGGAAATAACCCAAGAGCTGATGCGTTCTATAAGTGTAAGCAACAAGTCAGAGTACACGTCAAACGTCTATATCGCGAATTAGGTTGCGAGAAAACGGAGATATGTGTGACGTAGGTACATCTGCAGAAGTAATCGACTATTCCCATTCTGGGAGACTACTGATCTAAATTAATAATTAATTTTCTTCCCACCTATATTCGATAATAATAGCAATAAGGTCATGCATCCAAGAATTGTACGCATCCATTAAAGACGCGATTGCCGTGCCGCGAGGAATATCTTTTTTATTCGCATCAATTAAAATATTTATTTACTCTCAAAATAAATTTACATCATATATAATGAGTATATCATATGTAACGTGTTCCGTCAATTCTATTTCAACACAAATATCAGATCGACTGAAAGTTTGCTAGAGCATTTCTTGTAGCATTATGGTAACTGTAAATAAGAAGTGACGCGACTCATACGCTGCATTTCACACTTTCTTTCATCTGCGTCTCACGTTTACTCTGACGAGTCACAAAGCGCAACATCCAATTTAACTTCACTGACAAATTTGTCCGAGGATCGGAGAAAACTGCCGTACCATTCCATCCTTTGAGACGTGAACTCGAGAAGGCTCTCCGTTCCTTGTATCGCTTGGCATTCGTCGAAGCAAACCGATTCTCTACGGGATCCCGACAGAGTAGAGAGCTCGCGGTGGCGCATTCGATTATAGACTGCACGAAATAATGTCCGCAAGGAAACGCAACGCACGACCATTACGTGCAACATTCTATTCTCTCTCACTCTCTCTCTCTCAGAGCTCCAATTAAAATTACTTTGAAATCTAACGATCAGTTCGTGCGACATTTTAGTTTAAAGCCTGACGAGTTAACGTTATCACCACGCGCTGCGTTTTAACTTGAGAAACTTCGCGTATTGTTCATCTCTTTTCCATGTGTAAATTACATCCCGCATACGCATTATACGCCACGCACGCACTTGCACGCGAGTATAATTATGTGTGTACAGTGCGAGCTCTCTTGGAAAAGGCAAGCGACGCGGCAGAGTGCAATTTGCAAAAGCTCGACAACGTGCTAAAACTTGCGTCCCAACGACTTTGTATATTCTCTAGCTATCATATATGGCATTTAACTAAAAAAAGCTGTAGAAAAAAATATTAAAAAGAGACGAGTACTGCATACTAGAAGCATACTTAGATGCATGCGTCGCATTAAAATCGCATAGCGGCTTGAATTTAAACTAATGTTTTTCCCAATATTTTACGTCCTGAGAGAATATGCAGCGAATGCATATCTAGATTCTAGATGCAGAGAGAAATATCTAAAAACAATCGTAATGTCTAGCTAATAAATATTTGTAAAACATTAAAATTATTTTGGAAGAACCGCGTAATTAATAATTGAATGCATCATTGCTAGTCGCAAATGTAAAAAAAAAAAGACAAGTCGCGAGCGATAAAAAATATAAATGTAACACGCGGAAAAAATTTTGTATATTTGATATTCTGCACATTAAGCATTGTCGTAATTCAATTTGCCCTACGAGACACCTTTTCCTTTCACGTGTGTATTCAAAGATAATGAATTAAGAAATGACAAAAAAAGAAAAAATAAAACTGCTCATAGCGCAGATTCTGCATTAAACAAATTAGATCGGACTCGATCAAACTGTTTTAAAAGCAAGCTTTTTATAGGCAATGACAATTTCGCGCGATCAATTACCTTAATCGGCCGAGCCATCCATTTCGCGGTAACTGCAGTTGACACAGTCTAATATGTCACTCGAGATAAATGCGCGATGCGCTTTAATACGAACGCTGGAAAACATATGAGGGATTAAACGGTTAAACTGCCGTCTCCCGCAATCCCGGTTGTTACCCCGCCTGAAATGCGGGTATCAGTTGGCGTAGCAATTATAATGGACTTCCCCTTTGTAACGTATGGCACGAGACAAAGTTCTGCCACATGCACGGGTACACATCGTAGGTCATAAATATGCATCCTCTGCGCTCGGCCGCCGCCGCCGCCGCGCCGTGCGGTTAAGCGCGCGGGTCGCGTAACACGCGGTACCCCCGGGGGCACGCGCAAAACACCCGGATTTATATCTGCGACACACGTGGTTGTATACGCGCAACTTTCTTTCGCGCGGCCTAACTAATGCACCTGAACACTTGGCGCACACACGATTTGCCGCGATAACGCCGGTAGGAGTGCACGCGAATTAAATCGTGATTCGCTTTTGCGCGCTGAATGTTAATCTGACTGTGCGTAATGCGTGCCCGCGCGATATACTATGCACTTGCGAGCTCGAGTTACGCTCGGCGCGCTCGAGCTCGTATCGAGCGCGTAACGAGAGTCAGTGTGCGCGCGGCAGATTCGGAACACAGGGCGACAGGGACGCCGGCATACGCGATAAGAGGGAAATCGGGATCAGAGTGCGCAATATTAATGTTGACATCCTAATTTCCATTCTAGTGATTTTATCGATACAAGGATTAATACGATGGCCAGCTACGTAATCATCGAATAAATTAATTTCGCATTATTGCGAGTGCGCGGCACGCATTATCGCTTTGCGGCCGCAGTTAATAATCTCCGGTGTTAGTGTCGAAAATTAAATGAGTGATCTGTGACCATGCATTTCGCTAACTTGCCTCTAGAGACTGAAGCTGCGAGCAAAGCGGCCATTTTTTATGTTTTAATAGAATAAAAAGCATTTGACAAATAATTTCATTGAAAAATGCACAGTAGAAATAAAATCTATAAACTGAATTCCATTTGTATATTTTACAAAATTTAGTATTATATTATTTGTAATAAATTGTATTGTTAATAATGAAGGCTATTAAATAATTTTAATAATGCTAATAATATGGAATTAAATGATGTATACGCAATTATTAAAGCAGAGTTTAAAATAATTTATTAAAATAATATTAAAAATAATATATATATTTTTTTTTGTTTTATATGTGTTTTGTAAAATAATGACCGCTTTCACTAACGAAGCCGAGCATGTAAAAAGCTCTCGCCGTATACTGTACATTTCATCAAAGTATACACCATGAGTAGTATCGGCTTTTGCGTGGCGGGAATTGAGCAAGCTAGTATCAAATGGTACCACAGTAGAGGATACTTTGGCGCAACGACATACCGAAATCGCCTATAAAGATTAACTATTGTCTCTTGGATGCAGACTAATCGAACGTTCGATGGCTGGCTGCGCATACGAATCGTCGAATATGAGTTTCTCGTCTATTCTGGTGTCCCGATATGCAGCTTCGTGCACAGAAAGCTGGGAAAAAGCGAATAAAAAGGGGTGGAACACGAAAAACGTCTTACTCGTGCATATACTAAAAATGACAAGATGAATGCAAAAAGATTATTTATCTTCTTTTTTAAAGAGGAAACATTCTTATGAATATATTTCAAATATCCGCAGAATATTTCAATTTTCCCTAGAAAACATAAAACTGGGTTGATTCATAAATAAGTTCCGTTTTATTTAACAAACCGAATTTTTATATTTAACTATTTGCAATAAATAAAATAATTAGATACATTGCAAGTAGTGCCAGAAATTTCTTAGTGGAGAAATGAATTAATTCAATAGAAATTATTTAAAATGTTTATAAATTTAAAATATTTTAGAAGAATTTAAAACAATAATAAATAATACTAATGAAAGAAAAAAGTATATGTACCAATATGCAATTATTCGTGATCGAAAAAAATAATGCCACGTCAAGTAACAAATTCAACCAAAATGCAAAAACACGTGTTTCTATTTTAATAAGAGATACCTAATGAATGAACCAAAAATTCAATAATTTCAACAGCAAGAAAATCGTTTACAAGGGTATACCAGCGAGTTCATCCACGGAGGAAAAGAAGTATCGCGTGCGCACGAGACATCATCAAACTAAGTTTACCCACGACTAAAGGCGTCGTTGTTCAGGACTCTCAACAATTCCCGACAAGCGCCAAGAACAACTCATATTTCTTCCCTGAAGCATTCCAGCCCGGTATCCTCTTGTCGTACAGACCACGAGGTACCGGCTTTCAACGTTATACGAGATCAACTTCCCGGCTCCTCCCCACGAAAATATCTCGCCAAGTTCCTCAAAAAAAAAAAAAAAAACTCCCAGCAGCTACTCTACTGATATTGACCTTCTGTCTTTGTCGATACTCACATCAGATATTTCATAATAAAGCCATAATCCTCCACTAAAGGCTCCTATCCTTGTTTTGACGCACTTGAATCACTCCGAAAGGAAAGCGATCACGAATCCGACGTAACGCTCAGGACACTGCGTGGCGGTTTATCGCGCGAGATGTACGCGTAACCGGCAACAACAGCAATCGAGAAACGCGAAATGTTGAATCCGCCAAAGAACACGGCGAAGGCGATCTCATCCGTGATAAAAATGTGACAAACACACAGGCACACGCGAGATATGTATACTTTCTAGGCCAAGCCCATCTTCCCCTTTCGCCAGGATTGACCCACTACTACCGCAGAATCTATTGCCCAGCAAATAGAAAGACGGAAGCCCTCGTGGACTGTAACGCCGCTACCCCTTGATCGTCCGGGGTCGTACTGTGTTTTACCCCGTCGCCCCTTCTTTCGGCAACCCGGCCGCGCGAGAGTGTCTACGAAGCGCAAGCGCCGTTTCCACGCGCCAGCGAGAACCCCGAGCGGGGGTTGCTGCTCCCGCGGTCAATGTCAGCCAACATCCCTGACTCCGGCTCCTGACACCAAGATATAGCCACTTCGATGGCCCGTACCGACCCCTTTTTGGGGACCCACTACGTGCGATTCGCCAAACGCATACCGTATCCGTCGAGAGAACGTTCAACCCTTCAATATTCGCGCGGAGTAATAATAGTCCATTATATACGTAAGTGTGACGTCATCATTTTTCATTTATCGAGATTGTTGTAATATTCGTTTTTTCCATTGCCATAAATTTTAACAGCAATCAGAAATTTCTAAGATTCCAAAATAAAAAAAAGTGAATGACTATTGTCGAGTACAGTCAATAAACAAGAAAAATTATATTTGTTGCGATTCACGAGGTGTACATCCAAGAAAAAGTATTTTACGTTCAAAGTGATTTTTCCTATAATCTCATATTCTAAGCTCACTGTTTTACAGCAAACATTCCTCTTTCAATATAAAGTGAAAAATACTTTTTCCTCTCTTAAATACGCTTGTTTATACTATTTTTCACTTGATTTCAGAGGAATTCTTTTGAGGTTAATATAAGAATAAAATCCTCTAAGATTTAGAGAATTCTATGTGTATAAAAAAATTTTTTTTTTGGGTGTACTCCGAATCTCGTTATAGAAATAGATACAATGTAGATATCGAGCAGGTTACACAATGTGTAGAAATAAGCATGACGTGATATGTATATAACGTAACGAGAAAGACAGACGAATTAATTAGTCAAAACACGGCCTGGTTCTATTGCATATCGAGGAAGAAATTCGTGTAACTGTAATCGTGAATGGGCAAGCAATTAATCTCGAAATCAAACCATTTAATATCAGATATTTGATGGTAGCGTAATTAATTCCGTTTCCTAGACAAACCATTAAGCACTTATTCAGCTGACTATGGTGGATTCAATTTGCAAGTGCTTCCACCGGAAACGATCTTGGTGCAAAGTGCTTACAGTCGATTAACAACACTGACATCACTAGACATTCCTCATTCGCTTTAACCTGCCGGGAACCTCCTGAATATTAATGCACTAATGCTTGAAAGTGCAACAAGATACGCCTATCGATACCTGCACGATCCAGGCGCATTGCCGCGACATCGTAATTCGATTTAACAAAAGAGTGCGCGCGCGCGCGCGATAATTTCAGCAATGCCAATGACATTTATTCTCTCGTGTAGTCGAGATTCTATTTTCTCCCGTAAAACAAGTGCTGGTTCTATGTCAAAGTGGCGTCCAAATAGCTGCTCAGACGCGCGTACAGTAAACCACTCCCCGCTCATGAATACTAACGTAACGCGAGATTTCGGCGACGATATCTCTGGGGTTTCCGAGTATAGCGCTACAGGGATCTCATATGTAACAGAACAGAGTCCCTGACGGGAGTATTATTGACGAGGCATTAACATCGCGTAACTGGAAAATTCACGCCTGAAATGCATTTTGCGTTAATAACGTGATTGCGTTACTTACTTGCGTACAAGTAACAAATGCGCGGCTTTTTGCGAGCAGTAATAGAGGATATTTGCCGTTCTATCCGCGAAGGTAAAATTGTACTTTCAACAAGCAACGTACGTCAATGGGAAATGCTCGGTTTGTTGGCAGCTACATTTGCAAAGCAAAATGGGGATATTGCGAAAGCTCATACAAATATATTGCTGGAATAGCGAACGAAACTGGACAGTCGTATACAAAAGCGTATACACGAAAAGCACATATTTTTTCGATATTCCGATCCACTGTATTCCTTCCGAATGTTTCACACGGGCACTTGTATTAAAATCAATCACAGTATTGTAGGACGACACTTTCACGGTTCATGAAACATGCCGGCGATTATTGATTTTTGCATTAAATAACAAAATGCTAAACGACAGAGTTATTTCTTCCTTTTTTATCAATAAATCGATAATGTAAAAGTAAAGCTACACATATATATATATTTTTTTTATATATACACACACAATTTTAATTCTTTTCAACATTTAATATTAACAATACATTAAATGTAAATGTTAAACTTTTATCAAATCAAACATCTAATAATATATAAACATGACTCTATCATTATTTTATCCGAGAGTATATAACACACATTTCTCGATAAATTCCATTCCTATAAAAATGTAATATATGCTAGATACGAAAAGAATCTTTCATTACGTTTCTTTCAGCATTTCTCATACAATGAAAAAGTTAATGGAATGAGTGATTGGTTGCTCTAAATTGAACTACATATCAGCAGGCATAGGTATCTGTAAAAATATAGATGTATTTTTTCTTCGTCAGTTTTGATTGAAAATTTAATTGAAACGAGTGTCAATTGATACATCGAATGATATATCGAATGCACACACTATCTGAAAGTTGCAATACTTCAAGTGGTGAAATTCATAACGGAGTTATGTCTGAAATGATTTTATAAACAAAGAAGAAGTAAATTATATTTCGATAATGACTGTGTTAATAATTTAGATGTGAAGCCAAGATTTTTCAGTTTCTGTAATTGGCATACTTGCATGTAACAAAGAAAACACTGAAAATTCGTCAGACAATTTATGTGTGATTATAATTCCCAATTTAATTATTATGATTTTATATATTTGCTTACTTTTATGTTATGAATTTTGAAAGTACAAAATAATTACTATAATTAAATAAAATTGTTGCATTCCATTTCGCTAATCGAAGAATAAACATTACATAAAAACATAAAGTCTCCTATCTAAAAAAAGGCACTAATATAATAAATATCCCAAAAAATGTCGTTACTCTAATCAGATAAGAAAAGATGACAGTTTGCTTGTGTACTAAAACTTTGCCGCGATCGTTTCTAATCATTTTTTTCTCCTCGAGACTTTTGTTTCATGGGTTAGCGATAATGTGATTTTTCTCGGATTTCTTTGGATTTCGCACGTGCGCCAACGGAAGAAAGACCTAGCACGAAGAAGCGGGAGGAGCAAGGAAGAGGATATGGTAGTAGAGCACGTGGAAAGGCGCCAACAACGGAACATACGATTTACGATGTGTCCCCGAGGAACACACTGATTTCAAATGTTTCTCACCGATTCTTCCACCTCCACCACTACCGCTTACCATGGTCATGGCGAGATCGTATAGGAACACTTTTCGACACGAGGATAGTGCGGCTTGCGAGCACGAGTGTTCGGAAGCCGATGTTAACCCGCGATGGCTTCCTATGGATATATGGAATACCACAGATGCAGTCGGTCGGCTCCATCGAGAATAAACTCGAGCGAAATCGATCGCGTCGATATCGCGGCAGAACAAATGGTGGGATTCGCAAGAATTCTTTGGACGAACGACCTCTAATGGGAATGATTCTTTTCTCGTTCAATTGCCTAACATCTATCTGCACGTATCAACGTCTTCTTTGAACATAGGCTTGAAAATTGCGTGTAGCAAGATGAATATATTACATAATTATAAATATGTTTATGTATAAAAATACCCTATGATCATTAATTATTTTGTATTTAATAAGGTTGGACAAAACCATTTCTAAAAAGCCAACAAATTGTGACGACACTTCCCAAGATTCTTAAAATGTTAAAATCCAAAATATAGTTATATAGCTTCTATTCTTTAGAAAAAGAAAAAAAATCTGTCAAGCTGGCGTCCCGAAATGCAAATAACATGGCATTTGATTGTCTACAATTTATCCACGTTTGTCTATAAATAATCGTTTTTATCCATTTCGCAAAAAAATAAATAAATAAATGAAAATAAAAAAATTAGACAAAAACTTCGTGAATCATTTATCTATATTTGTCTATATTTGTCTATATTTATAAAAATGATTATTTATGAATAAATGTGGACAAACAATGAACAATCAGAATCCATATATGATTTTTAATTAAAAAACGCACTTAGAGGTTTTCACAATAAAATTTGTTCAATTTATTTTTTATTTATTTTTTATTTTTTCACGACATGGACAAAAAACAATTTATAAATAAATGTGAACAAATGATAGACATGATAATGATAGACAATGCCATATTAATTTTGTAAAAACTTGCATTTTGGGCAATCAACTTTACAGATCTGAAAAAATCTACGATAAATGATACGGATTGTAAATCCCGTACAAACTGTGTTGCAACAGCCACCAGGAGATTACATTACAACCGACGTGGGATTAAAAAAACGAATGAAAAATCAAAAAAGCAACAGATTTCAAAAAAAGGACACTTTTGACGACATGAATTTATAAGTGTTGAGGGAAAATTGATCATTGACCGAAAGACGAAGTCTTTTTTTTCCGCTTGATTCAAATCTCAACCAGCGCTCATAAGTCGAGCTTTCCGCTGCGATAAATTCACGCGGCGCACCTGCTACCATTCGCGGCACCCTCACGCATTCATCCTCAGTAGCAGTGGCGAGAAAGGGTGCCATTGGCGAGCGAGGGTAATGCAAGGGTAAGAGGCAGGATGTCAATGAAAGGCAGGGATTTTTCAATATCCTATTCTTCGCAACGCCATAAGCGCAAGAGAACTACGCGATACCGTCGGAGTGCATCATTGTCGCCTGCTTCCTTAGAATCACGTGCAAACGAAACGAATTGCAAAGACGACACTCACACACACATACACGTAGCCAAGCATCGTAAATGAATAAGATCGTGCTTCCTTTAAGCACACTCCTTTAACCGACGTTGCTCGAGTTTGACACTCGCGGTCTAAAATAAAAGTGTCTCCGATCAATAAAAAAATAATTTCGCGCTATTAAAATCTCCGCTTCGATTCGGCTGCAGATTGCTTTTAACGTGAATCGCCGATGCCGGCAAATGGCTTTCATCCACGCGAATAAAACGACTGTCAATCTCACGCGATCTATACCCAAGGCTCTGGCGAGCGACGAAGCAAATGGGCGGTCGGAATTTTTTCGATATCCCATTTCCACGGCAGCAAGATGGCCAACGAGAAACAAATTGCCAAACCAATAACCGCGAAGACACAATAGATTGTCTTTATCGAGCCGCGTTTACCGTCTTATTTGTGCTTCTTGAAACACGCTTACCTGATAATATATGAGTTGAAAAATAATCGTAACATATATATAATATTGCAATCGGAAGTAACGAGTATCAATAGAAAATTATTCTACTACAGATAAAGAAAAAGAAGGCGAGGGGAAAGCTAAAATTATTTTCTTTGCTTCAGAACATTGAAAATAAAAATTATTAAAAAATGTATGCATGTCTCCCTATTAAAAATAGTCATAAAACATAATTAAAAATTAATACAACAAGAAACCTAATTACATTTTATTTTTATTTGACATCACGATTTGGTAAAAAAAACTTGGAAAGATGTATTTATCGAGTATTTTCAAATTTTCTATTTTTCAATTCCCTCTTTATATAGTTATTTTCATTAATTATTCAAATGACAGGTTAAATTTAAAATTGTTATAATAAGTTTACTAGAAAATGCATTATTCAATTTTCCCTAAAAATGATTTAAAAAACAAACTAATGAAAAAAAAATAGAATACTCCGGCGATAATTTAATAAGACACGTAAAATGCAAATCTTATTTCAACGGTATTTATAGCCTTTCCATTAATGCTCTTCGGATATTTTCTTTACGTTTCATCGTTATCTCTTCATTAAAGTTCACTTATTAGTGTTTCCAATGCCCAAGTTTCGCAGATCAATCTAACGTCACCGAATTTCACGTATTACTGCAAGACAAATTATGTAAAGCCACTCCTCCGCGTGCCCCTGTCGCATCCTTCGCGTTGCCCTGCACTCGCCCCATTTGCCATTAATCTTGTCCATTGTTCCCTTCCTGTGCGAAACTATGGATTCTAGAGCCGTCGCATATTATTCCCCCGTGCCTCACACTCCTTTTGACCTCCTCGCCTCGCGCAGTTTCTCGTTCTGAAGTTTCGCGGAAGATGATCGCGCCTCCGCGCCGCCACCGCGATGAGAAGAGAACGAGAACACGGTAGAGGAAACTCCGATATCTCTCGCGGACTTGCGCTTTTACATTTACCACGTACAACGCACCATTACACATACATATGCGTGGTATTTCGTAATCAAATATACTATAAATGCAATGTGCATAAGCAAACTGCAAAATATACAACTTGATATAAGTTTTAAAATGAAAAGGAAAGAGAGGATATGGAGAAAAGAAAGGATACGACCGCAATGCTTATTTGCGACAGAAACAAGAAAGTATAAAAATCGAAAAATAGCAAGAGGAAGATAAAGCGACAGAAAAAAATATGAAATATTCATTACATTCTTTAAAGAGATCAGACATACACATGTAAATATTTATAAATTGCACGTACATTTAAAATTTTATGTATTTTTTACATACATTTTCTAAATTACATACGTATCATCATTAAATGTTGACATTTTTTCTTAAAAAAAATTTTGCATTTTAGTAATTCAAATTTTTATCCCATCTTATTTTATTTATGTTTCTGTACGCTTTTTCTTGCACAGAAACAATATTGAGATTTGATTAATGAAGATTATGTAAACGAAATATTATAATCAAGCAAGACAAAAATTGAAGATTCCATTTAATCGCACAATAAGGAATTAAACGTTGCAAACCAATGCATGAATAACTGCGATTCTTAAACAGAAAACCTCCTGTGCTATCGGAGGAGAAAATTTACTAACAATGCTCGAGCAATTCGTAACCCACAAGATTTCGTGCGGAAGTAATCGCGTGCGGACGAAATCAAAGTTTACTGAGCTCAAACCTCGTTGTTCTTCTTCGAGAAGTATTCTTTTTCATTCCGAAAATTCAGCTAGAAAAGTTTTCCCTACGGACATGCCGAATTCATTACACAGCTGGTCAGAACGAAAGAACAAACGAACATGAAAACGTAGTTAAAATAAAAAGGGGGTGAGGCGAAAAGTTGGAAAAAGAGTAAGTAAAGATTTAAATAAACTTCTGAAAAATTCGATAATTATATGATAAGATCGAATACAAAAGACTCAACACGATACATTTACAATAAAAGTATCAGCGATAATATCGCATAGTATAATGAGTTTCATCTGATCGATAAGATCGCTCATTAAAATTATACTGCAGTCACGTGATAGCGACATTAGGGTGGAAATTATAATGTAATTAGAATTATAAAGTAGAATTCTTAACGACAGTTATCTAATATTTTTTTATACCGCTATGTTGGAATAATAATCATAAAGAAGTATAAAAACCTATACTACATTTGATATCATCAAACTTTTTGTCAGATTAGATTCCAGCATGTCGATCGAAAAAAAAGCGCTTCGTAAATAAAATAAAGATCATGTAAATGGGAACAAATTTAATTTTAAATATTCCATTTCCAACGTGAAAGAAAAAGGCTATAAAAAGGCAGTCTTATTCAGCGTTATACGTATGGGCTCGGGTTTATTTGAAATTTCTAGGAAGCCTCTGTTTTAGAGTAGTAAACGTGTGTATATTGTGCAGTAGGCAACAATAATGCGCAAACACAGCGCACCAAAGTTGACTGAATCTTCGTCCTCTACAGGCTTCATTCCCTGAATTATCCCAATGGAGTATTCAACCAGAAATAGAAGAGCAGTAAGCACGAAAATAGTACTAGTAATTAGTACTAGGTAATTATAATTTCCGTCGCGCTTTGTTTCGTAAAATCATTTTATCAAATAAGTCTAAATCGTGTATGGCCAAATAAGTTAAAGTTAAAAATAATAGCTTGCAAATTTTTCAATATAAATTTTAAAAAATAATAGTTAGCAAATTTTTCAATGCACATAAATAACCAAATTAAAACGTGAAGAAAGCATTCAATCTTATTACCATAAAATTAAAATCATTAAAAAATTTTTTTTAAATAGGTATTTACAAATAAAATTTTCTTCATTTTTCGTCCGTACGTTATGCGAGAGTAAGATTAATTATTAATGCATTATCACGCCGTGTATGCTCTTGGAAATACGTTGTACTACCATGCAGGCGACAACAGGTGAAGGCTGAGCAAAGAAAACTCCCGATCTCAATTGTACGCAAAACAGTACGCGTCAGTGTTTGTTAGCCTAGTACGTTGTACTCACATCGTGGTCTCGCTGTGAAAACAGTAATCAAACTTCGGCTACAGGTCGTACAGGTCGTGCAACCCCAACGCGGCGCCGCGTACACTTAAGAGGCTGCTATCCTCTGCATCAGCAATCTCTGGTTACATTTCCACGCATGCTCACCGTCTCTACATGTTTTCCTTCATGTAAAATTACCAACCACGCTAAATTCGATGGAACATACGCGTCCAAACCGTACAGGAATTAAACCAAACGTAAAATACTCATCTGTCGAATGTATATTTGCCGAATGTGCACCGACGCGTCTCGACAAGTCTAACAATTCAAATATTTATTTAGAGCAATCTATGCCTGGATATAAGTTTCTATAAAAAGAATACCAAGACGTGCGAAAACGAGATCAGCGCTCCAAGTTTGCTCGGCGATGGCAAAGCTACCATTTCAGAGCCTGACTTCGGTAACGGCCCTTGCAGGGGTCCTGCGCATTTCCTCCCTTCCGTCGCCGCATTAGTAAACTGCCTGCTTCCTGTAGCACGGCCACTAACTGTTACCCCGTTTTAATGGACCGTTTACCCCAACCGACCGACCAGACGACTCACCGCCGTCAGATTACAAGCTTGACCGCCGTCGCTGTGCGTGCTTAGACTGGCTCTTTTTCCTAACATACTACCTCGGACCAAGGGCCAGCTTGATGGCCGATACCATAATGAATACCGGTTAAACAACGGTGACGAAATCAGAACTTGTATTCTTAAGATACTGTTTGTACCATCAGCTACGACGACGAGACTATTTCAAGAGCAACAGTATCGTTATCACAGGATAAAGAACAGAATAAAGACAGAAATGTAATATTTTAGCTTCAACTCCGAGCGAAATTGAATCCTGACGTGTAACACGACAAAAAAATAAGAGAGAATACATAATAATTCCATTGAACTGAAGATAATTGAATATTATACAAAATATTAGTGTCAAGATTATGATTTGAAAAGGATATTAATATAATTTACCTATTATTGCATGCTTCCCGCTTCTAAATAATTATACGAATGCAAAAACATATTTGTGCAATCTCGTGATCTTTGCATGTACCCGAGCATTTAAAATTCTACAGATATGGAAGTTCTAAACGTTTGTGGCATAAAAAAGAGCATCGTTGCGCGTAATGTAAAAATCATTATGCAAATAACGTAATAAGAAAGAAAAAAAGGAGCTAATACAATTTCGTAAAGCTAATGTCAGTGAGCAAGAAAAATGTTTAAGAGGCGAACGATGTTATGCGATATTGTATTAGGATTTATTAAAAAAAAAAGAAAAAAGAAAAAAACGAGGTAAACGCGTCGTCGCTTGTGAAATGAGGTACGATAAAAGCAGAACCGCCGAACCATTTTTGGCCGCCACCCTCTATTTAAACAAGAACAAAGGAGAATCATCGGCGCAGACGCTGGCATCGAACGACGCGTATGGACTCGAATCGATGTATATACATGTTGAAAATAGATAATGTCAAGCAGTATTTCAGCCATCTCTTTTAACGCGGGTCGATGTAAGATATTTTCTCCCTAACTCTGGCTTTCCTTCGAAAAGGCATTGGAGGCATGTTATAATTCAGTTTGCAACGACGTTATAACTTACAAAATTCGATTATCGATATTATGACAAGCAGCCGCTATCGTATGAACTTTGTTTCTTATTAAAACTCTATTGTTTCGTATACTTCAAGACCTTGAGAGAAATTCGGTTCCTCGGAAGAATATAAATCTTCCAAGGCTAGAAAAAAAGCATTATATTTCTGCAATGTCGCCTATTTTCCGACGTTGACACCAATTTATTTGGAGTATAAACAATATTGAAACAAAAATAGAAGAACAATCAAAAAAATTAGAGGTTACCTTCCTTTTATATATTAAATTTTAATTTTTTTTTAATTTAAATTTAAATTTAAATTTTTAAAAAAGCCTTACTTCAAAGAGTCTTATTTATTTTGACATTTGGGGAATTACGAGTGACAAAATAAGCTCGCAACCGCACAAAAAGGACATTTTACGCGATAAAGTTTCATTTTAATAATGAATGAAAAACAATCATTCAATCGCATTACGATGTCGTATAATCGATTTCGTTTATCCTTAATATGAAATAAATCACTTCGTCGATATTTCATTTTATCAAGCAGTTAGCAATTGATACCATCGTTATGATATAAATCAATTCATGAAAAGTGATAGCCATGAATATATTCACGTATATATTGTTAGGAGTGAATACGAAACCGCTCCATATTCCAAGCTGCGAAGCCATCACTAGGTATTGTTCGCGACGATCCAGGCAGGAAGAATAAAATTGTGGGAGCATTACCGTCATAGATATTACGTTAATGAGGAGACCCGTATTATTTATCAAGCACATAACGATCCTTTAATGGATTTCCGGCGAAAGAGGCACGAAAGAAGAAAAATGAAACGGATATCATTCATCGAATAAGTATGTGTGAATAAGTCCATCTAGGTCGTAAATGGAATTTCTCATTAACAATAAAAAAAAATGAAAGACACCCTATCAAGCAAAAATTCGAAAAATCCACCACTAAAAAATACTGCATAAATAATTATGCTAGGGAGTAATTTAAGATTTATAATATTTACAAAATAATGATGATTAACGCACATATATTTAAAGCAATATTTCGATATTGTTTTGTGCATGCAACGATTGAAAACAAAACATAATTAATGCTCTCGTCTCAATCAATAATCTCATATGCATAATGCAATTTGAAATGCACTCGATAAGGAAAAACGTAGAAACGATGATATCTTTCTATTTCTAGATTGCTGTTTGCCAAGCATTCTTCAGGCGTTATCTGAATCCTTACGCGACTCACGTTTTATCGGAAAATATCCTGTATCGAGAAGTCGGCGGAACAGAAATCTCTTCAGCACGAAAATTTCTCGCAAAAGAGCTATCACTTCATTACCGAACCGGACTTGGAAACTAACGAACGCAGGTTTTTCCGTATGTATTCCTCCGTAAAATTGCATATTCTTTCCAGAAGCAATCTTGATATTTCTACTTGATATAAATTCAACAAACACAATTTCAGATTAAATTTCATATAAATTTAAAGCAGAATCGATCATATAATGATCACACAACTTGAAGTATTAATAAATATATACAACAAATATTATGCATCAAAAATAAGAAAATTGTTAAGAAATATATATAAATAAATTAATATGTATGTGTGAGTAGTTTTTCATCAGCAAATTTATCGTAAGTTGATAAAATGTTACTATAAAAAATTATAAACTATAAAATTTTTAAATTTTATTACGGAAAAGCGTAAAATATTTTTGAAAATTATATTTATTTTTCAAGATTTTTGATCGTTTTAAGCATCTTCTTTGTTTATTACAATATATTATAAATTGTTATTTTATTGTGACTTAATATAGTTAAATTTCTATAAATTTAATCAAATCAAGAACGCTTTCAGGAAAGTCTGTAGATCTGTAAAAATTCGCATTTCGGGATGCCAACTTCACAGACCTAAAGTCTTTCATATGCATAGACGTTGACATAGTTATTAAACTACATTTTTGCAATTTCCGCTTCTAACGTTGGGATTCAAGATGGCTGACGCAAATATTAGGAGCCTCGCAGCCGATGATATGCATATTTTGAAGTTTGCGTGCGAGGTATAAGATACAAGATCCCTCCTTGACCTCTTTGATCGATTGGGGCTTTTATCGTTGCCACATCAAGCATCTATTTCACGACGGTAACAAAAGTGTGTTTGAAGAGAGACCATTTGCAATGAATTTACGAGTGAATCATACGTGCTGATCCTCGCGAGGAAAGCGTCATCGATCTCGGCGCGAAACGACTGATCTCGTTAACCAGAACCCCGATCATAGAAAATTGGTAGTCACCGCGGAAACAACCGAGTATACGCCCAACCGCGGCGATCCCGATAAAACTCTGATGACTCGTCGCACCAGCATCCGATCGCCTCTCAATCGCGATCTTACGAATCGAGCCGAGGGAGTCTGTCACGCGCGAGCAATCGGGTACAGGGCTGATAAAGAAAGAAAAAAGGGGAGAATAAACGTTGCAGCTCGCGATTGTCACGAGTGTGCAGTCAAAACTGAATCGTTACGCGAAAGTTGCAAGCGAGTGAATTCGCGAAGCGATTCCGCGAGGATTTCTTTGTGCTAGCGCGAAATGGAATGGAATAGAACGGAAGGCCCGCGGGAAAGCCAGGAATCGCCATCGGCTGACTTCGTAATGCGACTGTACGTGATTTACGGGCTGCTGTACTTCCTCGTCCTTGTGCTCGACTATTTTTTATGGACGAGTAAATTTCGGCTACCCCCTTTTCGGTATCTCGTCGATAGATTATCTAGGCATGACAAATAGTTACAAACTTTAACTTGTTATCTTCGCGATAGCTATCTGTCTCGCGATGATTGATTTGCTATCGCAAAATAAATAAATTATTAGCTAATGTATTCAATATCTGCTTCATTATCAATTCTTTTTACCATGAAGGAATCTTTGTATGGAATTTTAAATACTTTGGTAAAAATAACTGTGCTCTAAATAAAAATGTTGTGTCAACGTCAGAATTACAAACTCCGCGGACTACGTTCTCTCAGTTACGTTTTTCAGGTTGTATCCGATTTGCGCAGTGTATGCAGAAGCATCGCGAATTATTCATAAAGCTCCTTTTGACGCTCGAATGAAATATAGTACACAAATATTACAGCACAGGTACACGACTCATCTCCCCCGTTTAGCATAACCCACAAAACCTACTATAAATATATTTACCGCAGGAAATTAAATCGTCAGAGAAAATTACTTTAAGTAAGCTGAGGAAGAAACTCATTTGCATGTCAAATATATCGATTTTATCAAGTATCGACAGTGACGCCAAATAAATATCGTAAACATCGAGATAAGATTCTGAAAAATAAACTTGAAAAAAAAAACAGATTTACTAATGAATCTTATCTAAATCTTTACAAATTTAAATCCAATTATAAGAAAAATCAGAAACAACGTGACCATGTATACAATAAGAATGAGAACACTGGACGAGAAAAAAAAGGATCGAAACGAGACGACAGAGAATATAACGTATAGAGAAGAGAACTAGGCTCGCTAGAGCAACAGTCCAAGTTGATGTCGCAAGAATCTATACTTTCCACCTTTACCTAGACGAGAAACCTTATTTCTGTGTCGAATTGAATCATCCCTCCTTGGAGAGTGTAGAATGCGATCGAGAATGGAATGGAGATGGGATATATCCAGCTTTTACGTGAGATGCAGCCATATAGCCGACTGAGCCGATAAAAAGGGAACGTCCTGTCGTATATCATTCGGCAGCTATGCGATGTGCATTAATTCCCACGCTTCATCATATATTGATTAATTACTCAAAATGACGAACGTAGTGAAGCTGACTGCTCGTATAACATTCCGATATTTAAGTTCAACATTTATTTATTACGCATTTACTTAAATATATTGTACGTAAACTGCGAGAAATAAAATTGAATAAAATTTTTATATAAACTACGAAAAGGGTATGAATACATCAATCTGCTGGAAATGATATCTGTCGCACTCTGACAAAATTATTTCACCCGCTTATCCAATCGTAATCAACGTGTGTCGTGTCATATATCATTTGCACACACAAAATCGATACGAGGATCGATAAGAAACGAAAGGACGAAACCAACCCATGAAGCCACGTACCTTTTGACGATGCAATAAAACTTCACAGTTAACTTCTATCTTATCAGTTCGTGCTGCCTTTCTATTCTATCATGTACGTGAACGGAATGTAATATGATACTATTCATCACTCACGTATTCCACATGTAGGCGTCGTACTGTGACAGTGAGAGTCACATATGTACATTTCTACATACGTATTATATATATTCAGAAAATCATTTGTCTACTTTGTGATCATGTCCTTTGATTGTAAAGCAGATGTAATATATAAACTCCTAACTTTACGTATGCTTTTACATTTCCAGCACACTGTTACAGTACCGTTACAAAAATAGCCAAATGCTCCGTAAATTATTTTTATTTTACATTAATAAAATCTGAGTCAGCGTATTGAATTTAGAATATGCTAAAAGCTAAAGAAAAGTACTTTTTAATGTAATTAAAGTCTGAAAGAACCACAATAGCGAGCGAAAAAAAAGCACTGAAGCAAAAGAAAACCGCGGAGAAAATAACTCTTTAAACACAGAAGAAAATAACTCTAAAAGAAAAATAACGAAGAATTCCAGACGCGATCGTCCGTAACAATGAGCGACATTTTAGACGTCGCAAAATATTCAAGTCCCCTGTAATTAATA
>VBVR01001519.1:0-29646 GCA_011638315.1 Tetramorium parvispinum | reverse complement strand
ATATAGAAGAATATATCTGGAATAAAGGATAAATAGAAGGGTATTAAAATAATTAGTTACACAGAACACACATATTTTCATTGCCGATACCGCCTCGACGAAATAGCGCCAAAACTGTAGTCTCCATACCGTCACTGGGTAGCGGCCGCTGCAGCGCGCACGCGTGAAGAAATGGACCCTTTCTAACAGCACTGGTCACAATACGGTGGCGGTCATTTTTTTCACATGTGCGTGGAACAAGAGGAAACAAGTGATTGTACTTTTTAGCTCATCTTGCACTTTTCATCTTCTCATCTTTGTCTTTTCACGTTGGAGAGAAAAAGAGGAAAGATGAACAGATGTTAAAAGGAACATATCTAGTTAGAACTTGCACATCTGCTTCGAGCCCGTAAAAATTTCCTAGAATTTCCTAGTATCCTGGATTGGCGCGGAATAATGAATCGATGAATTGTTTCAGAAACTTATCTGCGATCGTTTGCACGGCATCGACGGGATTCGCTGGTCGCCGAACGATGAATTGTTATGCATATGGTGTTCTTCTCCCGCCGAACCCAAGCTGGTCATTTATTCCACTGCGTCGGAGAAACACGTGGCGGCGTTTTCCCCGCTGGAAACAGCACAGTCGTCTGAAGCATACAATTATGGGAAGGAGCTGAGAGGAATTGAAAATGTCGAGTGGGTCCCCAGTGGACAGTTGTTGGCTGTAATCGGGTTTAATGAAGTGGTAATTTAATCACGCTGCATTATATATATATATCGATTTTGTTGCGCGTATTTTACGCCATTTGAAATCTATTCGCAGGTCATCCTCCTTAATTATATCACATGGCAACCGTTATCGAAGCTATACATGGATCCAGTAATCAGGGAATGCAATTACTTAACGAAAGTGTACAAGGAATGCGCCGATTCGGAGAAAGTTTCTAACAAACGCTTCGCATCCTGCGAGGAACGCATTTGTAAGTAAACCATGTATATTGAGCGAATCGAAGTTCGTCACGTTCGAAACATGTCAACGTACAAATTTTTTTATTATATTCTGAATACAGATAATATTTCAAGTACTTGATTTTTTTGTAATTTTAGTACGCGAATTACATGAACGGCCCATATTAATTGAAATTGGAAAGAAGGACGATAATGATAATTTTTCGGTCGCAAAGATTAAATTGTTTGAATTTAGTGCATGCGGACAATATCTGGCCCTGAAACATGAGCTATATCCTACGACAATATGGATATGGGACATCTGTACAGATTATCTGGATTATTTGCTACTTGAAAATTCCATTACAGGTATATAAAAAAAATTGATGAGGTATATATGAAAAAAAATTTTTTTATGCTATTATTATTTTTTAGCTATCAAATGGAGCCCCAATCAGCCACGATTGTTCGTGCTCTCCGAATGTACACGCGTATACGAATGGACCCGAAAAGGTGCAAGCTCGGTGCCAATGTCTAAAAATATGTCAGTTGTAGACGCGTATTGGCATCCTTCAGGAGAGAAAGTTATATTGTGCGGCTATAATAAAGCGATGATTTATGAAACTACAAAATAACATATATCTTAACAAATAATGTTGTTTTGTATGATTAAATCTATAATATATTTTTAAATAATATAAATAGTAATAATATATTAATAACATAGTAAATAAAATATGTATTTTCAAGTCTACGGCAGAATGTTTTAGAAAAAATATATCAATTTTATACATTTTTATTTTAAGACACTTTGAAATACTTATTACAAACATATTTGTGATTTGAATATTTTCTATCTGAAAATATAAAAATCTATAGTTGTATTACTTATTTTCGCTCTATGATTTGATTAAAAATTAAAATTTACGGATAGACATTGAACATAGTCGTTACAACGTATATAGATCATCCATCGTCAAGATGTTGCGCGAGAAATAGATAGTAGCAGTTTTCTCTATTCAGGAACGTAGCACTATGCGGTATACTTTGGTCTCCGCCGATTTCATTAATTTCCTTTAAAATAATATTTTCTTAAATTCATGATTATTATCACAAAAGAAATTAAAAAATTACAAATTAAAGTAAATTTTAATTTGTGTCAATTCATACAATTTCTTATATAATCTAAGCATTTTATTAACGTGCTTAGAATATGTTCTCTTTTCAATTTTATTTTACGAAAATTAAGAGGAGAAATAGTTTGTATTATTTTTACATATAATTATTTCTTGCAATTTTTTAAATAATAAGAAAAACATGAACTTTTTCTACCTTATTTTATTTTTATAAATCAAAGAATTTTAGTAATATGTAAAATTAATTCGAGCAACATCTCTCCTCTTAATTTTCGTAAAATAAAATTGAAAAGAACATATTCTAAGCATGTTAATAAAATGCTTAGATTATATAATAAATTGTATGAATTGACATAAAAAAAACTTGAAATTTCGACAATTGGTTCCAAAAGCACATTTCAAGCGATTTACTTCCATAAATCTTTCAGCGCGGGAAGCACAACGGAAATGGTGTGGCGTCTACATTACTGTCGGAGAAAGCGAGTATCCGCGAATGGTGACGCGGCCATCCATTTACGATACATTATACACAGAGAGGATCAAAAGATTCTAAGCGAGCATGATTATGCGCTTTATGTACTGACATGCAATTCCCCACCCGCGCACGGAGAAAACATATTTTTCAGCGGTGCCTCTCCCGAAGGCGAAGTAGTCCGGAGATGTATCTAAAAGATAACCGCATCGGCGTTATCTTTCGCTTTATCAATAAGATGACTACTACGTGACAAAGCTTATCCTTTCTGTCAGTCGGTGATAGCCAAAAAAGATCGTGAAGACATTTATTTCGCGTCGTCGGGCGACACCGAAAGGGGACGACGAAATGAAAGTGCATCCAATATGGCGGATCGAAACGTTCGAATTATCGAAACGGGAGATTTTACCATTTATAGAAAATGAAAGCAATCATTTGATGCAACTCAGAGCGAAATTTTACAGCTTTCAACAGGCAAATGAAAAGATAATTTTCCAATCCACATGTAAAACGTTGATCCGGCCGAAGTGCCATCGGCCTCACGCCGCCGATTATCGCGTGTACATAATCGCGAGAGCGTGCGGCTAGTTTGCGATTAAACCCGTCGCTTTTCTATGCTTTTAATTACATGTTCTCTCTAACGGATAATTAGTCGAGTAGAGCGTGGGCCTCGAAGCGTTCTTGTGCGATCCCCGAAATTACGCATGAAGTCGCGGCGAGGAGGTTGATTCAACGGCAATGGAAAATCATCCCAAGATTAGAGCGCGCGTTTAAATTCATTCCTAATATTGGATCCCCTTCGATGAACCTTTAATGGCCACACCCTTCGCAATGCCTGTCATATCTATAATTAGCAAAAACGGTGTAGACATTCTTTTCTTTTCCATTTCTCGCAGATTGCCATACGAGCGAGCGAGCGACGATTTGCCGCGCGACCTCACGTCTACTCAGGGGGGTACATTTCCTACTTTCTCCGCGATCCGTTCGTCACACAGCTCGTACGTACATATATTTACCAATCTACTTGCAAACGTCTATCCTTCGTTCAATAACGCTCGCTCGCGAGGTAAATCGCAAAAAATTTATCCATGAGGATCGATCTGATGAGGATTCATGCAATCGAAAGGTATTTGAACGTCCGAACGTCGTTCCACGATAATGTCACGATTTTCACAGATTTATCGCGACATATGAAAAGTATTTACAATTTTATAATATTTTATTTCAATTATTTGTTTCATATATTTTAATTAATACGCTATTTATACGCTTTTACTTCTCAAGAACAATTTTAGGCAATTCTGTATGTAGCAAATAATTATCGCTACATACAAGAATATCATTATTCTACAGTGTAGTTTTTCTTTTGTATAATAGATATAAATTTTTGTTACTTCGTGCTAACGAAGCTCCCACGAGAATGAGACATTGTTATCGCCGCGAACGGAGGAGTTTCGGTGCTTTCTCGGTATCGTTTCTCCCGCCACACACATAGACGCACGGTCTGCTATCCACCGCGTGCTATCGCTGTAATACGAACCTCTTCGCCTTCTCCGACCGTCACTTCCTGCACGTCGCAAACTACAAGGAGACTGCTAGTGTCGTTCCTACAGTCTGCACGCGATTATCATGAAAAAAGTTCACCGCAAGATCTCTCGTGTTCGAATGATCATGGCGCGCAACCAATTGATTTTAAAAATTTATGCTGTCGAGATCAGATATGACATTCAACATCCAAAAAAAAAAAAAGAAAGAAACTGCAAGAATAAAATAAAAAGTCAGGCATTCGCGTGCCAGAGCTGTTTTCGCGACGTGGGTCAAAATAATCCATGCACGTGATTGGTTAAATTTGAAATTTTATTATAATTTGGCTAATCACGCGCAGGGATCATTTAATCGGATCATTTTAATCCACGTCGCGAAAGCAGCCCGGTATAAAATCTTTTTCCCAATCCTGAAATTCTCATCCTAAACCGAGGAAAAAAAACGTGAGAAACCGTCGATCATGGTGCGCTGTCTACATGCGGCAGCAAGGCGATACACGTGCACACGCAGACGGCGAGTCGCTCACGTTCGCTCACGCGTGTTTCGCGCGCGCACATACGGTGTTTAGAAAGTCCGAGCAACGAGAACACCGGCGTTCGGCGGTGCAGAGGGTACGCCTTGGTACCAGAAGGTAACGTTTGCCGAAGGTAGTGCACGTCGGCTTAAGTGGGGGCATCTCTAAGCTAGCGGTGCCGGCGCTTCCTCGACGCTCACTGCTCGTCGACCCGTCGAGCCATCGAGATCGGTTGGTACCGGGCCGGAGAAAAAAAGAGAGAGAGAGAGAAAGAGAGAAAGAGAGTTTTTAATCTTTTCATTGGTCGACTCAAGAAGAGGAAGATACTGATATCTCGGGTCGTTCGACCGCGATTTTTGTGCTACACGGATTAAGCAGAATCGGAAAGACGATGGAGAAGGAACAGCCGGACTCCCTGGCGACCGTCGCGGTCGTCTCGGAGAAGATGCCGCAGACCCACAGCCACTATGCGCCAAGTGAAGTCTACTCCACCGCCGAGCCACCACCGGTAAGCTTCAACACATGGATCAGAAGTGGTCCAGAGGCGTTCCGAGCTTAGCGGATCATTTATCATCCATTTGCTCATCGACCAAATTAGAACTTGGGGTGTTTGATAATTCGAGTCTGAGTTAGTTCCACTAGGACCGAAAGATACGATAGACAACCATCTGCTATCTTCGTGATGCTTAACAACTTAATACTATTCGATAAATCAAGTAGAGTTAACTAGGCTACTAGCGTGCATGCATTAATCAACAGCCGTTTCAGCTCATGTTTCAGCTGGAATTTTGTGAAACAATTATATTAAAAAATAATGAGTTTTGAGTAAATTAGCTACTGATGGCTGTTGATTATCGCACGCACGTCATACGCTACGCGTTAGCCTAATTAATTCTACTCGATGTATCGGACAGCGTTGAATTGTCAAGAATCATGAAAATAGTAGATAGTTGTGCCTGTCATATCTTTTGGCTCCAGTGGAACTAACTTGAATTTGAATTATACAAACACCCTTGATTTCTTAGAGGAAGAATCTAGGAAGATCGTCATTCGTCGTAAAAACTTACAGCTTTCGACGTCACATATTTCTGTAATTAATTTTCGAGTTACACATCTGTTCAAATCTATCTGAGCAAATAATGAGCTTAAATCATGAGATTTATACTGTTTGCATATTTAAAGCTGCCGAAAAGGCTTTTGTTTCGATTATCTATTCTCAAAAACTATTGATTTCATTTTTGTTAAGGAAAAACTTTTTTTGCCTAACAAATGTTTATTTATTTTTTAATTAAAAAATTCGCGAGTAAAATCAGTGATCTGCTAAACCCCAGAATACTCTACATTTCTCATGACTCGATATTGCACGTGAAAGCGATCTCTGTATTTGCTTGATTGCAATTAACATATATCACTGCACGTTAAAATGTATCGTAAAAATTGGCTAACGTATAAATGTAACAGAAAAACAGTTTAATCGTGTCTAACATAAATTCTGTCGACTAAGAGGGTAATCTTAGACGATTTGTTGACAAGCTTCTTGTGCCTTGTACATATTTCTTTCTTTTATACCAAAATATGTAACAGTTCTTAAGCAATACTTGAAATTAGTTTGAGAAATCGTTTAAAAAAAATCTACATTATATACTGTTCTACATCTTTATAAAATTTATATTAATAAATGAAGTTTTTAATCTATTTGGAAACACAAAGCCGAAGCTACGTGTATATCGTAGTGGAGATAGTTATTGTACTTTTGCTCTAGTATAAATTTTATTACTTTCATAAAATATTATTGCTATATAAAGAAATAAAACAAATAAAAAACAAAGAAATGAAAAAAGAAATGTTTTTAAAGTTACTTCTATTGCTTCACTTATAGAATAGCGTTCTTTTAAAAAGATATTCAATTTTAGAAAGTTTTATGTGTATTGTATATAACATGTTTTTTTGTATATTTAAATATGATAAGCTATCATTATCGCTTTTTATTTTTTCAACTAAATAATTTTCAAGTGCAATTAAAAAAAAGGTTCCTTATGTGTAAGAAAAATAATATAAAATAAAACGCGACGTCTTGTCTGGCTTTACGTGAAGTCATTCATCAAGCAATTACGAAGCGACTAGAACGATGATAATTTCGTACACATGCGATTATTTCTAAATAGCAAAATAGCTCATAATAACGAGTAGAGTGTAGAAGTTCGCAATTCGGAAAATGGCATTCTATCGTAATTGAACATCAGCCACTATAATGAGAAAGTTACAACAAAGAAATTGCTCGTAGATTTCTCATGGTATCCTTTGTCTGCCGGATGGTCCACACAATTTTACTCACGTTTGCATAATTATATCTCTATTATTATCGATGGTAATGACAATCAATCGATTTCTTGTCCACATTCCTGCAAGTACAATTAATTTTTTTATATACATATAAATGAATGGTTTTAGCAATTGAGATGAATAGCTTTAGAAATTAGCAAAAAAAAGTAGGTGTGACGCAACGACCTCCTTAATAGTTAATACGTATAATTTTCGCTGTAAATATTCTTATGCAAATTTATTATACCTGCAGAGCAATAAGCGTGAACGTTACATCGCCGGAAGGAATATTGACAAAATTACGATGAAATATTTGTTATAATGAAATATTGTCAAAATATTATTGATTGTTTTTCTGAAAATGCACGAGTAGACGATATCCAGCGCTGTGTTAAAATCGAAATCATGAAATAATATTACATGACACGCATAAATTCTTTCTGTTATTTCACGAGTCGATGGATTGAATACAAGCAATCGGAATGCAAATATAGCGTTTCGCCAAATGATATCGCTGCGTATTGCGTAATACACTCGCGGAGCCTTTCGAAACGCGCTTTAAATCGAGGTGAATGAAATTTGATTGCTCGGAAATAGGGTCAGTGGAAAATTATCATCATAGAGATGCATACAAGCAGACTTAGTTGTCTGGTGTGCAGTGTAAAAATAACGTACAAGGTTTAATCAATCGACATTACCGCGTAAGAAGATGTCTGGAAAGATCTTTGAAGGACGGAAGTCGGTATAAAGAAAAGAATGTACGTAAATAAAGCGATTTTCTTGGAAAACGTGCTAATGATTCATGCAAGATCTCGGCATAAAATAGCAACTTAATGCAGCGTAAATCATAGCAAATGATCTGTAACCTTATATCATTATTATTGTTGCCACAAAAGACAAATTGTATGGATAGTATTTCTTTTGTATTATATAGTATATTCTTTTTTTTTTTAACAATTTGTGCTAATTTTTTTTCATAAAATAGATTAAAGTGATTGATGATAATTATTAAAAAAGAATTAAAAAGAACAGTTTAAGATATTAAATATATATCATTAGCATTTTCGAAATAAATGCATGCACGTACATGTTCAAGATATAAATAATTTCAATTAGTGATACAAAACAAAATTTTATGTATTACTCTCTATTTTCCATTTCTGTGAAATGTATTTTATTGTTACGTATACATGTTTATCTTCTATCGAAAAATTTATTCTTTTTCAATAGTATTAAGGATCGTACCAACAAAGATAATACACGAAGTTCGTGGCACGTTCGTTAAATAAGAAAAACAGCGTGGGCTTAATTACAGCAATTACAACGGGCAAAAGTGTGTGACTCTTAATACATATTTACTGCGAAAAGTATCCTCTAAGGCGCGTGCACTTCCGCCGTGAAAATCGTGATCGTGTCATCATTAAAGATGGATGTTTAATTGGCTAGCGAGAGAGTTTGAGAAAATGCGTCGTCTAAAAACTGTAAACGCGACACACATCCTTTCTGAGAATATTTGACTTCCTGTCTGTCATCATAGTATCGTGAATATGCATATCTGATAAAAATTATGGGAAATATAAGTTAATAATGAATAATCAATTTTTCGTTAATAACTATTATTATAAAACATTTTTTATTTAAAAAGTAAGAAATATTAAAATTATGAAAGCAATACAAGAGAATGAAGAATATGAATCTATTTTTTGTCAATTATATAACTAAACGGACAGAAGCACTTTGTATATTCCTCCGAAAAAATTATAAACATAAATTAGGTGATAATAAAAAACTATCATTAATTGCGTAAGATACCGAATATATTATAAAAAAGAAAAACTAAACTTCGTAAGAAATCAAATAATGAAATAAAATTTTCAAACTCGTCGATGATGCGTATCCTTTTCGAGCCATGTTTATTTGGACTGGCTTGAACGTCGAGTCAGTGACGTCAAGACCATTCCCATTCTTTTGTACATACGTATGTGCACACATACATATATTTACACATATAAATATCTGATTCATCATATTGACGAAATTGTGAGCGTAAGTACAAAAAATCAATGATCCAAAAAAAAGTTTTTAAATTACGAAAAACAATTCAATAATAGTATTATAATATATTATATACAATTTTTATTTAAAAAATCCAGTCATTTTTATAGAAAACCGTTGAAACCCCGTAAATAAATATGATACAAGATGTCGTATAATAAATAAATTGTATACGAGAGAGGAATTAATTTTTTCTGACATTTTCATAAATAAATTTTTTTTTAATAAGTACTTTCAGCTATTTTGGGCATAGCAAAGATCTTTCAAAACGTGATGCTTGAAACGTCTCACGTTTTATGTTGTCATTGAGCAATCGACCATTCGTAGGACTTAACTTGCGCGTTACGTCGAACTTTCCAGAGATTTCAACGCGCGCATTGGGCGTGGAATATCAATGCCAACGTAACTACACCGGTATAGTTGCATATGTAATGTCGTTTAATATAATATGCAATAATGCAGTACAAGGAAATTGTGTTACCTTACTCTTTATGCATTAAAATTCTCTCCTTCATGAAATGGAAGGCCATTTCCGCCTATATCGTCAGCAACAATGATTGCTCCATCGCGCGTATCGCCGGAATGTGACAGTAAAAGGAAAGAGAGAGGAAGCTTACGTTTTTTTCAGTAAATAATATTACTTACATATTGAAAGACAAATCAGTTACATAAGATTCGATTTTTTGTCACATATTTATGTTTTAAAATTGTTACATTTTTTTACCGTACATTAGTTTATATGGCACAACGTGCATGTAATGTACGTACAGTTTATATGTCGTGTATAAATTATGCAAAATTTTAATTATATAAAAACTGACAATATAACTTTATATATTTTTTGTTTACCAATCTGACTTATAAATAAAATATTTCGGTTAGAGCATACATTCGTCACTTTGAACGTTCTGCGTTTTCTTACTTCTCTTACATATTATTAGCATTTATTTTTTCGCGTGTGTATACGTAATGAATAATCACACAGTCCGCAGTTACGTAAAACAAAACAAACTTTAATGCTTATGAAAATATGAGATTCAAACCGGATATTTTTCGTATCCTTAATTATATTCCAACAAGAGTTTATTCACTTATATTTATTTGTTGTAACGCATACCAAATCTTTTTATAATAAAATATGAGATAAGTAAACAAACAAGAATTTCTTACAAACTCTTAATTTATAAAATTGTAATAAGCTTTTTTTTAAAAGATAGCAAAGCCAATATTTTTCGAAAGATTAATACATGTATTGTAGATGGAAAATATTGAAAAAAGAAAAAATATTTTGCAAGAAGTTAAAAATTAAAAGGTATAGTATTTATATAAATAATATTTATATATTGGAAATATTTAAACATTAAAATAGTACAATAAAGAGTAGAGTTTTTATATCTTTCTCATTTCAATTAATTATATCCATCGTATTCGAGTGTAAAACAAAATACGAAAAGAAATGCCCGCGAGCGTTCAACGGTTTAAAGAGGTTAATAATGGCTGGAAACGTTGCTTTCATTCGTTAATTCCAAGCGTGCAACGTCCCATCTTGCACTAGTATGTATATTAGAGAGAAAGTGCAAAGTGTGTTATCGATGTTTCAAATCATATGTCGTGGGAATTAACCGGTTTGAAAATAACTGTCAAACATGTTTCACAATTTTCCAGAGCGTCATGACCGTTTTTCTATTTTCTCTTTTTCATTATTAAATACATTTAAAATATACGGCTTGTTGGATGCTGTGTCCTACAATACCACAAATTCAATTTATATGAATCATTATCCACAACTAAATTTCTCAACGAAATTAACTCAGATTGCCTCGCCTATTAAGTCTTCTTGGACCACTTTGCGACGATCAATCATTCGCGGAAACGTTCTCCACGGTTCGGATAGATGTCAATGACTCGCAAGTAATGCGACAGATCAAGAAATTCGTCTTAAAGGACAAATAATAATTTTTTTCGTCTCGAGCGCCTGGCAACAGTACCTGTTTACTTTTGCCAGGAGGATCGCACGGCATAAAGCCAGCCTCGGATGGCCTACTATCTCTTGGAAGCCTCTCACCCGAGTCGTCCATCCACATCGAGGTCATTACGAATTGTATGTACAAGTACAGTCTGTGGTGCAATTCTCATCTCTCGTATAAAGAGAGAAATTTATATCCCAAAAATTAAAGCTCGAAAATAAAATTTTCAAACATAAAAATATTTGACATAGAATAGTCGTGAATAAAAATCGAATAGAGTTAAAAGTATGTCTTTTAGCCCAAAATCATATACGCGCAGCGCAATGCCCATGTACGTTTCGAATGTGTAATGTGATTTTAATTACGTACGTTTTAATTAACACGGCATTCAAACATAATCCACGAGTTTGAGTAAAATAGCGGCGAATGTCTATGATCTACAAAGGCGTCGGGCGTCAAAACAGGTTCGAGCCACATTATAATAATGTCAAGGTACAGTTAGCACGCGTCAGATGTATTTTGTCGAGCTTACTCGCGGGGCTCTCGAAGGAGTTAAATGACGACGCGATAGTTTATTTTCAGCCGTCGTTAATTTGCCCGACTGTGATACACGATCACATGTCATGCGATGGCTAAATACACACATACACACACAATTGAAAATTACTTAAATATACATTTATTTATTGCGTAAAGTTATTTGATCTGTCCATCTTTTTCACATATATGTTTTCTTGTCTTGACGACAAGAACTGATAAAGATATTAAATTATATTACAAATTATAATATATTATATCGAGACCTGATATATATATTCTCAATGAAAAGTATGTGAGTCAAGGAGAATGAACATATGATCGATATAAAAATGACGGAGAGACACTTGAGGAGAACTCATTCACTCGTCAAGGAAAACCGCGCTTAGCGTTTCCACGATATTCAACAATAGTTCCGGTGAATTAACAAGGTACATTAACATACATACGAGACTTTACATAATCACCTTTCCCCCTTCTTATCGGTGTAACTGGCGCGGGAATCCATAGTAAAGCACAATTTGTTCATGTAAAGTACGCAAACGTGCACAGACTCATGCATGTATGCACGTGTATCTATATCACAGCTGTCATAGAGGTGCTGGTACTCTTCTCAACACACACACACACACACACACACACACACACACAATGGCATGCGGGATTTCACGCTGGTTAACCAACCGAGTCGAGGCCTTTTGTCGTTTCACGCTCTCCTTTGACGTTCTCTTCGTCATTGTCGTTTTTCTAAAACTGTTTAATATTAAAAGCGAGAAATCTCCTCGAGGAACCCAATACATTTGTTGATGCTGCAATGACTAAAAAAAAGAATAGAGATATTAAATCCTTTTCTCTTCTGCGTTCAAATATTATGACAAGTGAAATTCTCTCTACCAGGCGTACATGAGACCGCCGGTGAAGAACATGGGCATACAGATCGCCAAAATCGCCGCTATTACCCTGCTCGCGATGACCATCGTGCACGGTGGCTGCAACCTGGCGATATCCTGGATCGAGGCTAGAGCTACCTGCACGCCGGAATCGATCGCGGCGATGCAGGCTGAGATGAAGCTTCAACAGCAAGCCTCCGAATCGTATCAGCCGCAAGGTGAATTCCTGAAGCATTTGCAGCCGGAAGCTCTGGTGCAGGTAAGGCTATATAAAAGAATATAATAAACTATGAGAACATGTCTTATCAAAAAGAAAACAGGACTAGTAATGAATGTGGAAGAATATCGTACATTCGTATATAATTCGTTTCTTGCATTAGAATGCACGTATGCTGTATCGAATGTTTACCTTTCTTTTTCTGACACTTGAGATTTCTCAAAAGCTAATAAAAATCGGTACATATCTCATTATCGTTAGATTGTTAATCTAATTGAGGAGCATAGTGTTGCGATTGCGAGGAGCTCAAGGTAAGTCCACGGAACGAATATAATAGATATAAATGAAGAAGTAATAGTAGTAATAAAACAAGATTCACCGTAATGTGCTTTCAGTGCCGTTATCCGTTGCCTTCGAAAAACGCAGCCGCGTAAACGCACGATTATCGGGATAACAACCGTCCTCTTACTGTAGTCGTTATGGAGAAATCGCGTTGACGGTCCTGCTAATTTTTCGTAGCAGGGAAAGTGACTGTGCCTGTATCGACCGCGTTTAGATTTCTCGTTTAATTGTTAAGTGTGAATTAAATTCTATCGCTCGCAGTGTAAAAAACGGCAGAGCCGACGCCGCAGCTTTCAGCTTGTTATGTTCACGGTGGTGGTTTCTGCGGAGATTTCTAAATTTTCACGTAGTGGCGGCGTTCGGCCGATTGTAAAAGGAATCGATCGACAGAGCTGTACAGATCGATGGGTCCGCTCAAGCAGACCTGTGACTTAACTCTTTACTCGAACGAAAGTGAAAAAGGGAGACGTTAGTGCGATGCTGCTAATGTAATTAACATTCGGTTTCGCACACGCGGTAAAAACGCAAATTTGCTTCGGCAAGCGGCTAAAGAACGTTAATGCCATATATGACGTGAACAAATAAATCTTGATATGTACGGAAATCTGCGTTTCAGATTTTTAGTCATAGATTTTGTCCTTTCTTTTCAAAACTTTGTCGGACACGTACAATTTCTGATCTTCTCTTAAAATTTTATGGAGAGCCATTATTTAAAATATTTCTAATATTTAGAACACCGAACTGTTTTAACAGTTAAACTTTGAATCAAATTTTCCGGTAAAGATCAAGTTTATTGATCGATTGTATATACCATATTTGATATAGCTGTACTTTCTAGAAATAAAAAAAAATAGTTGCCACAATAAGTCGGTCGAGACTATCAACGAGAAGACAAAGCAAGTGGAATCGCTTCTCACGATGCTCAAAAAGAATCGTGTCTGATCTATCGTAGTCACGTTTATCTTCGTGATACTTGCCTTAATCATAACGATTATATTTGTCGACTTGTCATTGATTCTTTTAACCGTTCCATAAAATACGGTTTACAATTCTGTAAATATACTGTAGGTATAATCAAAATCTCCATCGGTCAATTATTGCAGCAAGAGCGCATCGAGAAATTCTGCCCGTTAACGAGGAAATAATGCCCGTCTCCGAGAAAATAGCGTTCCGATTCAAAAGTCGATAGAACGTGTTCGCTTGCATCACGATGGAAACACGTGTAGTGAATATGATCGCAATGTAAAATCTGCTTTAGGAAGTAATTACAAAAGTATCGCACGCCGAACTCGCGAATGAATATTACGCGTGGTAATTATCAACAGCTATAGTTGCACAATTTTCTGTCGCATTCAGAGTAAACGCATTTATTTTAATTTCACTGTCAATATATCAGCAAGTAGCTGATTTTGTAGAACAACTGTCGCGACGTATTTGCAAACTCATATCTCTGAGTGCGGTGCAATTAAAGCTAATTTCCATAACAGCATAACAGTAGATTTTTCCTGTTTCTTTTAGTGCTGTTTGCATGAAATATAATTTCTTGGAAAATTACCGAGCAATTGATTCTCGTCCATAATTTTCCGTTTCTCTGATTATTTTTTTTTTCATTGTTCCTTATATGTTCATGCAATAACAAGAAACAAATTACTGCCAAGTTTTTGCACATTTATCAATCGACGCGTTCGATAAGGAAAATTAAAGGCGTATGAGGCGTCTTATTGATACCCAGTGAAAATCACGAATAGTCGGATGCTAATGAATGAACAGGCATAAAATATCGCAAATTTAGAAAGCGTAGAGTTATTTATAACCGTGTTCTTCGTCGAGAGGAAGAGAGATAGAGAGACACGGAGATGAGCGCGTCTTGCAAACGTGCGCTTGAATTGACACGCGAATTACAATTGTCGGTAAATTGCTAGACATAATATAAAAATATTCCCATAACCGCGCGCGCGCGAATATTCTGAGAAAGTATCACGCCGCAAAATGCTTGCCGCGTGCTCGGACAACGTTATGCATAGTCGGGCGTTTATTATGGTCAAAATGGCGAAGTTTCGATAGGAAACGCCAACCGTCCGTTGCATTATTATCGTCTTTATTATATTGCACGCGACGACGATGGCTCGCGTCGGCTCGTTCGTCTTGGAGAAATTGGGAACGAGCGCCTTACGTAAAGCGAATATAATAGCTCGGGCGCTCAGACCCAGGAAATCGAAGACATTTCTTCTTTCAATTAAAAGACCAAAGTTTCACAGGCACCGTTAACTTACGCCACTTTCTCGGCGTTCAAGTATCCTTATTTCTTTATATTTTATTATTTATTAAAGCAAGCAGATGAGCGGCGTGAAATTGTCAAAGCATTCGGAGATTTCAATGCCACATAAAGATGTCTTCTACATTGTAAACTCCTATGGGTTGCCACTGCTCCTACTCAATATTCGGTTAATTTGAATAAAACGATAAGATAAAATTAGCGACACAAATGAAGTAAGCCTTACTCAATACGTTGTTAATTTATCTAATTTAACTTTCATGTTAGTCAAAATTAATGAAATATTGAGTAGGAGCAGTGGCGACCTATGGAGTTAAAAATAATTCTAATTGAGTATAATTTGACACTACGAGTTTAACTACGAGTATATACTTAACTCTACTCTTAACGACAATAGAGAATTGCAAGGATCAGCATAAAAAAATATATTTTTCATATATACAAACTGAATTTTCGTCCAAATCGAATGACTGGCTAAAAATGGCACAAAGTACTTCGTTATGATATAGCAAGAGAAAGAAAAATGAAATCTCTAGTGTGAAACTTCGTAGTCTCCTCCCTCCGATATTTCATTTTATTCGCTTCTGCTTGAGTCGAGAGCCAAGGTTTAAATTCAAGGCCATATTCAGACAAAGCAATTGTTACAATCGTGCGTGACAATATAGTATTGACGAATCGTTCGGAAAGATACTGAAGCAACATCGATATAAGACACATTCAATAATTATTTCTGTTTCGCATCTTCTAAAGATATGTATATGTATTAATTAGATTATTTCATTTTTGTTAGAATTGAGACAGACAAAGAAAAGAAAACGATTCCTGTAGAATTTATTAATAATGGATTGCATAGTTCATTAGCTGGAAGATTATACCCAAAAAGCAATATTTAAAAAAATTATTAGATTTTTAGATATAATGAACGGTTAAAAAAATTTTAACGTCTCAGATATTATTTGTATACAAGCCTCAAGCAACTTTTTTGTCGAACCTCTCGATTTTATCTCAATACGCTATATTTTCTCCCTAAAATCATGACCATATCCGAGTACACTTTCGCTGACGAGTACATACAATCAACCCATAAATCCCAGCGAGATTATCTTTCTCTAGTGTCCAGCTGACTGACGGCTGACGAGAAAAAGGTTTGACGTGCGTAAAAAGGCGCGATTTTTTTCCACGCATCATAAATCCCCCGCGCCACGACGCGACGTCTCGCCGTCGTCTCACAGCGGAAAGAAGCGGCGGGAACGTGCCGGTACGTAGACAACGGCGATTAATTTCCGGCGTTAAAGAGCCGAGGCCCGCTGTAAAGAAGCGGACTTTCGAAGAGGCACCGCTCCGCGCTCGTCCGTGAGTATTAAACGCAGAAAACGAAACGCGCAAAGAAACGCTCGGCGCGAAGCGGTGCCAGGAGCCGCGCGTTCAAGGAGAACCGCAAACGGGGGAATTACGTAATTCGAGTTGCGTTCCTTGTGTGTGATTGCGGTTGTGCACGCAGCATCGACGAACGAGCCGATATTGTGTTTGCAAATTTATAACGATCACCGTGATTAATCGTACTTACGTTCTCGATTGATCATGACGTGTAGGTCAACGGCCTTGTAAAAATTCCTCTCATTACTCGACAAGAGAATGAATTGAGAATCGAATCCCACAAATGTTAATTAAACGATTAATTGTGATTTTGGTAATTTCCTCATTAAACATTTTCAAATTTACTCTTTTCTTATTATACCTAAACTTTTATTTCGCAAATATTCCGTTTATTTGCCCTGTTACGAATATCCTAGTTACATGCGCTGCTATTACGAAATGCAACTCGTTTATTTCTCGAAAGCAAAAAAATTGTACCTGCGTTCGTTTTCCTCACACTTCTTATAAATATGCCCATCATGTACATACACTCCGTCGCCCATCATTTGGTTTCCGTTATACAAAGCCTCGAGTACTCATCAAACAATCGCGAAACATCGCGGAAGCGACGCGCTCAATCGCGCAACGAGTTTTCTCTTCTCCCGGTAATCAATTTCCCTCATGAAAGAGACTACCTCTCTCAAATTGGATTGTTTCCGCGACCCTTGAGGGTGTTTCTACTAATTAATTGATATTTTCACGCCATTCTGTGGTTCATATTTATGAAATCAAATTTTCGATAATAAAAAATTTTATTAATGAATTAAATCAATTTTGAAATATAATTTTATTACGTTTGAAATATTGAGATATTTTTAATTATACCATATTAATTATTATTGTGTCAATTGTAGTCCCGTTACATTGCCTATTATTTTTGCAATTTCGTATGTTGTATATTTTTGACACTTTTCTTGTCAATAACACGATTATGAAATCACTCTCGACAGATAATTGCCCGGAACGAAAAATAGAATACACTTTTTCCCCGAACAGTGAAATCCGGTAGATCGCTTATTCCTCGCAGCAAACGCGAGTCGATGGACGTCATCAAGTTTGATCGTGCGCGAATGTAGCGGCAGTTTCCGGTCCGCTTATGGCGACCGATAGAAAGTAAGATCAGTATAAGTTATACGTTACGAGAATGTAAAGCTAAACTAAAAGATCACGGCTCGTATAACGGACGCGCAAAGGTGAAAATCGCTCATCTTGGGGTCAACGAAATCCGCCGAAATAGACCATAAAAACATCACGACTTACATCGACATCAGGTTTAGCCTGAAGAATCGTGAAACATTATTTTAAAGGCAAAAACAATTCCTTACGAGATTAAGTATTAAAATTGCAAAATAATTAATAATTAACCGTTGAAATTGAATATTGAATATCTCATTAATACGTTTGCTATAAAAAAGTTTCCATTCCGAGAAAACTGTTTTATTATCAAGCGTAATTATTTATTATTAGCCATTAGAAACTGTAAAGAATCGTTTTCTCTCTTCCATAATTTCAATCGTCCTAGCTACAATCACCGGCAATTTTACAATGACAACGAGAAAAGTTTCTCCGATGCTTCATTATTCAAATGAATGGTTCACTCGTATTTTAGAACCCAAGTTGTTTCAAAGATCATCTTGCGCGCGATACCCTTAATTTCTAGCGAGTTGCACGTCGAAATTAACACTTACATGTATGTACTTCCTCGCAAATTATACCTCGATTTCGTAAGCGTTTTCTGGTAATTTACGACGAGCGGAAATCGTCTGATAAATGATGTTGAATGTTGGATCGCTCATTTCCTTAATAACGTGAAATATCAAACATCCTTTTGTTTAAACTGTATGTACATTACATTAATGTTTCTAGTTTATGTAGATCGTCATACTATAAATTTAATTCCTAAAAAGGAAGTTTGAGCTAATTTAATATAAAATATTTGCATCAATAAATTAATAAATTATTAAAATATGATAAAATTTTGTGTTAAATATTTTTTGTGTTAATAATTTTTTGTTAAATGACAATAATCATATACGAGTAATATGATATACAAATCCATTGATAAGATTTCAATGAAAATTAAGAATTAAATTTTCAAATTTCAAATTAATTAAAATAAATAAATATGTATGAATCAAAATTAAATAAGAAAGTTATGCAATTCAAGTGAGTAAACTTTCGTCGTTTCCCTTTACGTGAAGACGACGACGTGAAATATTTCTTCAGGGTGCATTTTTTTCGTCGCCTTTGGAGCAACGAGACAGTTGGAAAATGTACCACAACGAAAGTGGGTTGCCCGTCGCGCGCTAACCGCGAGAGAGGTGAACGTTCTCTAAAAAGATTTTCTCTCGGCAACTATTGTATTATACTGTTTCGTTTGACAGTTTCAAGTCGTCTTAAGGTACCGTGTTCGCACGTACCTGTCAACGTCATCGGTAGAAAATAGAATTCTGACTCATTCGTCTATACGTAACGCCGCCGTGGCCGACTCTTCCTTTTTTATACGTGAGAACGATCGATCAGTGATGTTAATGAATGTATCCGAGCGAAAATCTTTTCTGTCGATTGAATCTCCATTCTGCATTAGATGGAATGATACATATAATTATTAACTCGCGAAGGAAAATAGCACGAGATTGAATATATTTGGCTCACACGCGAGACAACTGTATAATGTTTCGTGTGCGAGTTCTTTTCAAATGATTATACTATTTTCTCCGTAAGATACAATATCACATTACATATTTCACATGTAATGATATATACGATTAATATAATATGTAATGACGTATGTGATTATTGCATAATTAAAATATATGTGTACAATGTTTTTTTAATGATGAACAAATTAAGAACACTGATCATTTTTCCACGCCAATAAATACAGAAAGCTAATATTTCAATTAATTTTAACTGGATTTTATTTTGTAAATAATATATAAAATTTAATAAATCTAATGAGCATAATGAAAAGTGATCGGCCGATTTTATGGTTGAAAAGATTATTTTACATTTTTTGTCTTTCTTTTTTGTCGACGATCGATTATAATGTTTAACTTACAAATCTCTTCTCTCTAATGTTACGATTGAAAGGAGCTGAAATTGCGACAAATCGCGTTGCATTGTCCCATAACGACGCTATCGCTATCGCGTTCAATACCGTGTACATGTTAAAAACACGACAGGTAGCCATAAATGATCGTAATGCATCGCTAATTGATAGATTGAAGAGGTTTACCGCGTTTTCTAAAGAAAGCCATTCGGAGCGTACGGCAAAGTCATCGCTGCGGCAAATTGCAATGACGATTTCTTCCATGTCGCACGCTCCGTGAATCTCGAGTGGGTGGAAATATAACTCTCGTTTTCCTTTTTTTTTTCTGCGGGATTTCATGTCGCGATAGTTGCACATCGGGAATTTCGCGATGTACGCAGAATAATTGTCCTACAATGTAGCGAGCCAACGAAAAGCGACATGTATCGCGCAACATATCGTTTACCGTGTTACGTCTTGCGTGTACTTATAAAGAAATTATGCATAGAAATTCTAGTAATTCTGATAGGTACACGCAATTGTAATTTAATTAACCATCCAAGCATTATTGTAAACATTCGCCTAAAGCGAAAAGCACGGCGGGCAATGAAGATATGTATCGTATTTGTTTTGATATAAAATTTTATGAGTTTTGAATAGCATCTAGAGAGCGAGGCAAATCTCAGTCTTTTCTTTCTTTTATCTGAGGTTTATTGAACTCAATTTTTAAAAATAGAAAGCCATTACGATAAACTGATAATAAATTAATGAATAACAATGAATAATTAATTTTATATTTGAAAAATTAATTATTTACGAAGAAAAAATTAATTGGCTTCTCTTCAGTTCTTCATTTTCCAGAAACTTTTCAGGCGGTCCTAAGACACTTACGTGAAAGAACTTTTAGGTTTCTATTTTCCAAAGAATTATTGACGAGTATTTTGTTGGGAAATTGCTCGCTAAATTGTCGACTCCGAGAGACGATACACTTTGTAGAGCCATGATAAGTGGTGTGCTATACCGCTTCCCTACAGTTCCCATGATTATAGGCGAACGCCATTTATTTCACAGGATGTGCATATGAGGCACTATCTCCGCCGACGCAATTTGTATGCGTTCCCGTAGCTCAGCGAGTTTCATCTCGTCCTTTCTCGACTCGTCCCATTTTACGTTTGACGATCATGCAGGTTGCCTGTCGCTCGTCCGAACTATCGCGAAATCCTTTCTACATCCTGGGCAATTTCCCCAAGTGGAAAGTGCTTAGTCGTGTTCGCGTTTCTTCGCGCCACGAGTGGGCGATCCGCGGCTTATCCGAATTGTAAGTTAACTGTTTTAAAAACACTGACGCGTGTACTTTCACGAGGCTGGTATTGATGCAGGAATATGCATAAAATTTCGCAGCTCTAATTATTATATCGAGTGTCGAGGATAATACATCTTTGAGAAAATTAATTTTCTCTATCAATTTTAATATTCTTATCTGATACATCTCGTAATCATCTCATAAAGCTGTGTTATCTAAACCTGATGCTCGATCGCTTACAGTTCTTGCTTTCTCTAAACAAGATATCTTAATAAAAAGATTGTTGGAAAATTAAATAATTTACCAGTCACGACAATGCCATTCATTGCGTTAGCAGAAGTCATTGGCCGCTACCTGCGTATGCAATATTCCGCGAATTTACCATTATGATCCACAATTGTGCTGTTGCAACGTACTACGTTTCTTGCACAAAATCGTAATCATCCATTGCCAATCGACGTTACACGTTAAGAAGCTGCAGGAAAGACATTTAACAGCGTCGATATTCGTCGGGGGAAGCGTTTCAACACGTTTACGCCGCGCGTTTGCGGTAATCCGTAATTTAATGCTTGTAAGGATTTACCGGATACAGCGACAACAGGACAAATGGCACGCTTGAATCGGAAAGTCTCTTGCACAAAGTCGCGATTGCGTGAAACCGAGAAGCGCAGTCGAGATCTCAACGAGAAGAATGCACTCTTACAAAGTTGGAGCTTTCTTCTACTTTCTATAATATGTATTAAGCTACGATAAAATAAGCATCGACTTTTTACCATATGGTATATTAACGTATAATTACTGTATAATTTACAATCTTATTAAGCTGATAAAACTTCAATTCTGACAGAAATTTAATTCATAGTTGCGCTACAAAAAATGTTTGATCCTACGAATTGAAAAGTTATAAGACTTGAAAATGGCTTCCATTAAATTTTTGTTAGGAGAAAGTTAACTCCAACTGCAACGGCTTTCAAAGAGGCGAAATGTTCTTCCATCACGTTATTTAATGTGCGGAGTTTGGTTTAACAAGAAATATTTTTTTAAATTATAATTTATCGGAATAAGGAGCAAGAACATATGGAATGAAACTAATCCTGCTACTTCTTCGGATATTTTCTCATTCGCATACGATTTCCATCGACGAGATTACATTACGATAATATAAATGCGAGTTCACTTTCACTAGTGACCCATGATGTCGCGAGCAGGAAGACAAGTTGCATCAACGAGAATTGCCGCGGAGGTATTTGTCCAGCTTTCGAAGTATCAAAGAGTACTCGTCTCTTTCCGCCGGAATTTTTCAAATTTTTGTGTTTTGTAGGTCAGAAAGATAGAAGCTTCAAATATGACTTATTTCTGTTGTAAAATCAATGACAAGTCCGACAAAAATAAATTTTCTCTATCCGCGGCAACAAAGACAAGTATTTTCTATGGAGAAGGCAAAAAGAGCTGAACGAATTCGAAACCTCAAATCCGACGTCCAGACACACCTACCCCTCAACTTTTTCCTATAAAACTCACGATCTCAACCCATCGCGACACACAGTTCCTTAACATACCGCAATTGTCACCATACCCTCTGTTCGTTAAGTTCACATTCATGCGTAGTCCAATTTTCGAGTAATCGCATTTCGATCAAGTGTACTGTGCCACTTGGAATTTTCCTCGAGCATCGAATTTCTCGAGGAAGTCCCTCTCCCTCCTCCCAGACCTCGGTGCCTGTCACTTTCGGAGTTCGCCAACTCCATTTTAACCTTTGAACAATCTTCCGATCCTAATCGTGCGCACTAATTCCCGATGGCGTTGATCCCGAGCGCCTCCGTGAGATGGTCTCACGAGCTCGACCAACAGATATAATCCCCGTTTTTCTATCTCAAAATTTCGATCCCTTTTTAATTCCTGTTTCGCATTTCTACAACCTGTTCTCTCCCTCTTCAGCGTCTCTCTAAGAATTACCATAAATGTTTCCTTTCCTCTTCCCTACGAACACGCTCGCACATATAATTATATTTAAAAATCTGTAAAATAGTTAACCGACCATATTTATGTTTCCATATTTTTGTCTGAATAAGTAATGTTAATATTTCTTTAAAAAATTAATTTTCATAGAATGTTATTTTAAATTAATTCTCATAGATTCCCTTGACTACGCTCCTCTCTTATTCTTGTCCATCTAAGAATCGCGGTCCTATCCCCGGGTAAAAGAGATTAAATTCTCTAATCCAAAATAAGGACCACGAGCACATTGCTCCTAGCGTGGCGTCACAGCGTCTATCTGAGACGTTGTCCAAACGATTCTTATCCGTAATGATAATTTTTTTTATTTTCTTATCAGATTTAATTATTAACATCATATATGCAATAATATAAATATATTATTAATCCAAATGCAAAGTATTTAAACAATTTCTTTAATTTTAAGTGTAATTTAATTAAACGTAACATAATTTATTTACATGTACCTTAAATTAATGTTTTTAATAATGTACTTCCTTTAAAATATTTATGCAAATCTCAGAATAAAGAAAATTATTTTATGTGCAGGAGTCCGTCGAATCGAAGGATTCTCTGCAAAGTCTCTCTGCGCCAGTGAAGAAGGAAGTCGAGCCGGATACTAAGGACCTGAAAGCTCAAGGAGAAGGAGAGAACAGTTTGAAATCTGATAACGAGAACGGCGATCGCGACGATGACGACGATGATTACGATGACGATGAATTCCCGCCCGTACACATCAAGCTTCCTCTTCAGTTGGATCTCGATGATATTGCAGGCGTAAATATATCACTTTACATAAATGACTCTACAAATCTTATTTCTTACATCAATATTTTAATGAGCATCGCTATATAAAAACTTTATGTACACAGCCTTACATCAGGAGTTTTTGTATTTTAAGTTTTGTGAAAATATTGACATATGAATTATATCTTAAATTCAATTGCTTTTCAGACGTTAATTCAACAAGCTCGTAGCAGAGTTTCCTGTGTGGTTGAAAGACGACGAGCCGACGAGGTGATGGACGGAACCGGCGACAACGGTTTAGATAACAGTACCGATCCGCAGCGTTTCCAAAGACTGAGCGGCGAGCGAGTTGCCATTCTTTGCGAGTCAGGCAGTCCAAACCAGGAGTAAGTATAGCAAAAGAGAAGCATATAAAGCAAAGCACAAAATAATCAATAATTTTCTAATTGCACTTAATATCAAAATTACCGAATATTGAAATTATTTAATCAATGTTGGTAAACTTTAAGAGATATTGTTTACTATAATACGAATATGATCTCCAATTACTAAATAACAACAAGATAAATTAACAGTAATCGATAAGCAACAGTTAAATATTGTGAATTTTATTAAATTAATAGAGATAAAATAATAGAGTATAAGAATAATAATTTTGTTTTCACTCTTTATAGGCAGCAGGACCAAGAGATGCTTACTCCAATCATCGTGCCCTTAGGCACTGTGCAAATTCCTCTCCAATCTCAGGAACCGAACCCGGGTTATCATCAATACCAAGTACATACTCAGTATCAAGTTCCTGATATGCAGCAATTGCCGCTTAGCGATCCGCGAGGATTGAATCACATCCCGCCGGGTGTACTGCCACCTGAGCTTCGCAATCTTCCACAGTTGACTATGGAGATGAGACCGCCTCGAATGGGCCCGCAAATGGCCATGATGGGACCTCAGAGTAATCCGATGGGACCACAAGTGAGTTTTCTTTTCGTCTACTATGCAAACGTAAACAAATTATATATATAATAACGTTGTGAATTAAATTTATTTGTTAATAATTTATCTAGCACGGCTTTATCAATTATCTCATGCATCTCATTTTATGTCTAGAACGAAATACGTCAAATCCCTATCGAGCTGCGTCACTTCCCGATGGACCCGATGAGGGGAATGCGACCGATGGCTCAGGAGCATCGCCAGGAACCGCAAGTTTCGATGGTGTATCAGCAGCAAGCCGAGCAAGTTCCTAATAGTTACAACCAGGAGCAAGGTCCAGCTATGATGCCGCCGCCTCCCCCGCAACCCGAAGCACAGGAGCAAGACCCAAGAATACATCAGATACCACCTATGATGATCCCGCAAACCGAACAGAGGCCACCTGCTCCACCTCAGGTTGCGCCTGAAAAGCCACGCTCTCCTTTCCAGGGCATTCCCATAGAAATCAGAAGAATAATTCAGCAAGTACCGTTGGAGATCAAAAACATCATCCAGCATATTACTGGCGAAGCCAGGGCGATTCCGGTCCAAGTACCCGAGGGGGCACGTCGCGAGGTAATCTTATTTGTCTTACGTTAAATTGTAAAGCATATTTTGGAGAAAACCCGGAGAAATTATATTTTCACAGATATTTTTTTTTATTAAATTATGAATGAATTTTAATACAAAAATAATGCTAAGATCTTTATTGTGTAACTGTATGACTATTAAAATTAAGTTCTATCATTTTCGTAAATATGTATGTATTGAAACTCAAACAGGAACTCAAGCCGTACCAGGAAGGCGCGCGTCCAATCCCATTAGGACCATTCCCACTTCCGGTGGAAGTGAGAAATTTGATTGAGCATGGAAACATCGAAGGTCGTCAACGTTCGGATGGCGGCGAAGAGCAACAGGAAGCGAAGCCTTTCCCAGGTCCGGAGGATGACAGCGAAGAAGAAAGAAATTTCCCCATCCCTATGGAAATCCGCAATATAATTCATCAGGTAAAATAATAAAAAGATATTAAGATGCTAAATGATAAAAAGATTGTATAAATTGACAAAAAAGATTTTAAATATAAACAATATATAAAGATTATATAATAATTATTAATTTAAAATTAATATAAAATAAATAACTAATTAAGAGATTTTGTAATTTTAGGTTGTGGAGGGTCGTGCTTTCCCGATTCCTAGATTTGCGTTGAGACCAGTCAAGTCCTTGGAGGTACCAGTAGAAGCGCATGCTGAAGTGACCGATGGCCAGTCTACCGAACAGCAACAACAACCCGAGCATCGAGAACAAGAGCAGCATCAGGCGACACATATGGCGATGAATATGCAAGAACAACAGCAACAGCAACAGCAGCAGCAGCAGCAACAGCAACACCAACAGCAACCTATGCAGGAGGAAGAATCTCGTCCGCATTGTAAGTAAAAATTTATATACTTTAAATTTGGATTTCTACACTCTTGAAATGATTACGTTTGTATTCTTAATTTATTTTTTATATTAAAATTATTTATTATAAACAAAATAATTAAAAAATCTAAAATCTACATTAAAAAAAGATTAAAGTTAAACTCAATACTCTAATACGGAAATGAAATATATCCGTCTATTTACAGATGTGCAACCACGCTCCGTGCGCTCCGTAGATGATGTCTTCCTACATCGTCGTGAAAAACGCGTGCGTCGTTGCGCTTGTGATTGCGCGTGCTAAGAAATGCAGTTAACTGCATCCATCGGACGGAACGAATTGTCAAAAAATTCCGTTCAAAGTAAAATTAAAAGTTCTAAAACAGCACGCCATCCACGCACACTTTGGTCAGGCGTTTGCTGCGGTCTCGGCGAATGAAGCAAAACACGAAAAATAATTGGAGCATATTTTCATCAGCATTGCAATCGCTACAAATACATTGAATTGCTGATCGCATTAAATTTTTCCGATCCAAAGTATTTTTACTATTATTATTATAGCAAATCACGATATTCAAGTAACTTTTCTTCAGTTTGCCCAAGTTTTATTTGAGAGAGAAGCGCTTGATAAAGAATAAAGAATCTCGAATTAACTAACTGCATTTATTATAAAATACTGTATAAAATTGATAGTATTTGTAATTTTTATCTCGTGCAGTAGATAAGTATTAATTGAAACGTACAGTTGACGAAAAATAAGCTTATTAAGAAATAATATCCTGATTTAATAACAAATAACTGATTTCAGAATATTTTCCCTTTTCCATTGGCCAACAGTATGAGATTAAAACCGTCTATAAATATAACAGTTATATAATATGTTGAAATACATTTTGCCAACAATCTGCGCATTGTTGATAAGACAATTGTTGATAGACATAAGTGATACTTTCCAAATCAATTTAATTGATTATATCGTTATATCTTCTTTCATAGAGAGAAAGAATGCGAAGATAGTTTAGAAATCTGTGATTCTCCTATATAAATCCCTGTGAAAACGTGCTTCTAACACTACAGACACGTACGATCAAAGATAATTAAAATTTCTGTACAATATCGTCTTTTACATTCCGTTATTAACTTTGTATTTTTGTTTATTTCCTTATTATACCCCTGCCTCCGTCTTTTAAAGTGATAGAAAAAAATAAAGATAGATTCTTTTACGTAAAAGATAATTCTCAAGGATATTCTTGAATAACACACTTTAGTTTAACTGATTATTTACAAACATAAAATATATTCTTGTACATTGTTTACGCCTATCGGAAATTAATTTAGGCTATATGTGTTTTAATGATTTATCTTCTCTATGTATTACATGTTTTTTTTTCTTTCTCATGACAAGTAATAAAGTGATACGATATTGATTAAACTTAATTAGACCTAATTGATATCTTACAATAAATTCGAATGCATGCAATAATATATAATAGATAAATAAAAACATACATACATATGTATCAAAATATAAAAAAGAATAATAAATTTTATAACTATGAAAATTATAGAAAGTCAATTAATTTTTACTAATTTTTTTGTTTTCTTGTTTGTTTAATCGCTGTCATTGCTTATAATTAAATTAATAATTAAAAATATACAATAAAAGGAATAGCAAATAACAGAATAGTGTCTGTTTTTATATATAAAATAAAGAATATGCACTATAAGGCGGAAACGTAATCGCAAAAAAAGATTTAATCACGTTTAATTGTATTACGAGTATATACACATGATAAAGTTTAAGAAATAATCAATAAAAATAAATTGTTATAAGAAAGCTTGAAAAATCTTGCATAATATTCTCAAATTATTATCCTTTCTTTTTGCAATTTTTGTACATTTTGTAACCGTTGAATATATTTTATCGGCTTGTACGGTCGCAGCTTCAATTTTTGCTAATGTAGCATAATGTTATAACATAAATATAATACCTTAACTATCAAAGAAACACGTTTGCAATATTCTCGAGTTTTTTGGCATCAATGAAGCGTTCCATGAAACCTTGTGTTTTATGAGCATTTACACAGAATGCGGAAATTGTGATATTTCTTGTCGTTCTTAACTTGAGAACGCAAGTATACGTGCAATTCGATATAATGATACATATCACCATTACATTTTCTCTACACAATTATGCAGGTCAATATCAAAGAATGCGCAAGTCACAGGGTTGTAACATGTTCCAAATTATTCAAGCTATTATTAGTCAGTCATTACTTATAAATCATGGAAAGCTTGAAGTATATCATTTAATTTCTTTCCTATATTGTTAATTTTTTATCTAGGTTTAATTGATGACTTTTAGTTTATTTTTACATTAGCACAAAACGTATCAAAAGATTTTTCGCATAACTCACATTTTGTACAAAAACGAGATTTATTTATATACACTAATTACGTTAATTTTATAATTTATAAAAGAAAAACGATATTAGAATGTGAAATGAAACGCAATATTTATTTATATACACTAATTACGTTAATTTTATAATTTATAAAAGAAAAACAATATTAGAATGTGAAACAAACGCAAGAATTTATCGCAAAAATATTTGTCGCTTACAATGTCGTACATCACGAAAAAATGCGGAAATTGTTGCAAAATGTTTTATAAATGCCATATCGACAGAAAAAGGAAATAAGAAAAGATAAATGAAAATTTTATAGCATATTAAGATCACTGCACCAATCGCTGACAGTCATCGGTAAATGACCGTTTAACCCTTTGCGGCATAGTGGTCGATATATCGACCACCTATCTTTAAGTCATTTTTTTAATTTATCAAACACCAATTACTGCATTTTATTACTTTTTTTGTAATTTTACTTCAGTAAGAGTCTTAGTAGTATTTGGTAGGGTATAATTTTCCTTTATTATTAGTTAATTTTATTATATAAATAAATGAAGTATAGAAAATAGAGTTCTTTTCACAAAAAATTCATGTCAGAATGAAAGAAGAATCATGAAGCCACGAAAATCAGTATATTAGAAAAATACAACATTTTTTCGTATGGAATCACTACAATGTCAAGTAGTGCTCGCCGTAAGCTGCCGCACAGAAGCTCGTTCGGCCATCCACTGCGGCGCGTCGCAGACGCGAGAGGAGTTTCGCGTACGCAAAATTCGACCGGGAACAGTATATAAAGAGCGAGTCTACCGATATTGATTCACTACAACTCCATACAAATGGCCACAATATATTTTCATTAATTTTTATTTAAAAAAAAAATCAAAATCGTGAACCGCCATATTGGATCCGCCATTTTGAAAAAGAATCGGCAAAATCTGATGGCGGATTCGTAATCAGCTACCTAAAAAACCCCTGTATACCAATTTTCATAAAAATTCAATCAATAGAAAAATGTGTGCCGCAAAGGGTTAAGGAGATCCAGTAGCCGTCCACGAAACTGAAATTTTGTAAAAGGATATCTTCGTATTACTTTCATAGATTTGAAAATCCTTTTAGAAAATGAAAGTATAGACATTAATATGTGTCTGCT